>WNYA01001627.1:42756-56669 GCA_019512145.1 Engystomops pustulosus
GTACCTCATGAGCAATGACAGTAAACTTAGGCTTGTAATTACTACAATCAAATATAGTGACTGTAATGTATGACATATGCTATAATACCGCCCCCTATGTCAAGAATATAACTCTATAATACTGCCCCCTATGTACTGAATATACTACTATCATACTGCCCCTATGTTCAAGAATATAACTACTATACTACGTGCCCCTATGTACAGGAATATAACTACTATAATACTGGCCCCCTATGTACATGCTAATATACTACTATATACTGCCCCCCTAGTACAAGAATATACTACAATAATACTGACCCTATGTACACGGATATAACTGACTATAATACTGCCCACTTATGTACAGGAATAAACTACTATAAACTGCCTCCTAGGTACGAAAAGACTAATTGCTATAGGTACTGTACCCGCCCTGTTACTGTAAGTTCTTACTAATAATACAAGGCAGTGAAAGGGTTACATAAAGGCACTTAAAATGAAAGTCCTTTTGCAATGGCTAATCGCATTTCAGCAGATAGTTTTCTGTTTGCTTTTGCCGTGGCTTAGGCAGTGACGAGAGCCCGGGGAGTCCTTTGGCGTTCACTGTGGTTGTGCTATAGGTTTTGTCATTCAGGAAATGTGATCTGACGTGTTAGGTGTTCCTGAGTTTTCATTCAATAGGTTAAACAATCTAGAACTAGTCAAACAGGACGTACGGCAGCTCCTGACATGATGCGGAGTGAAGAAATGAAATTTTACTTGACTAATCTTAGTCATGTGGACTTTGGCAGAGGACCTCAAAATATGTCTTGCTCTTTACTTTTAAGGCTTGTACCTGGAAAAAGAAACAAAGGCTTTGTCTGAAAACAGAATCCGGAATTCTTCTTTAAACTCCTTAACCGGTCAACAGCAAAGGATTTTCTGCTGAACAGATTAGAGACGGGACTCCAGATCCTTCTGTTTTAGCTGGAGAAATTGCACATTTTTGGAGCGCCGGCAGGACTTTAGGGTTTGCTGTGAATGGTCATCGCCTGCTCGGAGCTGAAGATTCGTTGCACTGGGTTGGGTGGCGGTGGTGTGGGGGGGCAGGACGTAGAGTGATAACTACCCCCCTGTATGGGACTCAAATACACAGACAGTGTCACAGCGCCTTCACCATGCTGACGGTTAAAGATTTTCCGAGTCGGCGTCACTCGTGGATATGGTACGTTCCTTTTATTGCACTTAAGAAAAAGTTTGAGATGTAGCAGAGCTGAGATTGTTAAAGCTGAGTTTGCCGTGTGTGATATTATATTGGCAACAAAGCGCAGAAGCCTCATTCAGCGCTGCTACAACTGTAACTACTGAAGCCGCTATCAGGATGTGGAACTATTTGTTTTATTGCATGCGCTTCATTTATTTTTCTGTGGTCTTGAAAATGTAGAATCTGAAGATCAGTTCTGCAAGGAGGTCGGTAAATATTGTGTGACACAGGCATTCGAGCCACGTACTATACCGGCGTGTAAATAGGAACACCTGATTGTGTGTTATTTCAGGAATAGAGTGCAAGCTCTGCTGTGCAAGTGTCAGCTAAGGTATATCGCCACATAACAGAGAGTGCTGTACAGATACAAAGATTGATGTATACGTAGCAGAGTTGACTTTGTTATATACCTGAGATCTACGCAAACCATTTTCTCAAATAATGATGAGTTGGTTGAAGTGACAAACTCAGCTCTGCTACATACCTGCTCTTGTGTTTTTATAGATAAAACATTTCTGATATCGGCGAAATATTATATCAAGATAACGTCCGTGAATACTTAATTTTCCACCATATAGTGATTGACTCTTATCTATATAAGTTATTAGGACTCAATGGTGTCATACAGTGCGGTCCCTGCTTAGGACCACTAGAGCAGAGCTTTCACCGTGACCATTAACTACATCATTTTCAGTTGTTGGACCCCCAATGACTGCATTTGTGAAGCTCCTCATGATGTAAGGGATTGCTAGGTCTCTTCTATGCATTAGATATGACTGCGTATAACAATCTCAGCACTGCTACATCTCCCATATTTTCTGCCATGCTCGCCAGGAGTCATCACCTTGATATCAGCTGTTGATACCGGTGATGCGGGTTTTATAATCTGCTGGAAATAACAATGGAATCAGCTGATCCAGAGCAGAGGAGCGGAGCTGATTCACCGCTATCCCGCAGGACACGACTTGCACGGCTCCTGGGCCTCGCTTTAATCCGTCCTCCTCTAACTTTATCACTATGAAGCAGCTCCGGCTACTGACGTCATTGTCCTGGTAGTGACATCAGTCTGGCCCAAAAGAAAATCCTTACTCTACATTTTTGGTCTGGCAGAGCACCCACCAGAGACACAGATAAGACGAGTGGTTAAAGTGGTTTCCTCTGATATTACTCCCATGATTAACCCTTTCTTATATTCATCTGCTCCTGGAAAAAGTCAGTGAAAACCAAAAGGGCATAAAAGTAATCCAGACCTGACTAGCTGAGAGCAGATGTATCGCTGCATAGCTGCCATTCCATCTGGTAGAGTTGGGCGTCAGACCTTGAGGTTGTCGCAGAGATGTCCTTCATGTCACAAATGTCACCGCTTATAACTTCCATAGGATCAATCACCCCAATCACCCCGAATCAGTTGTCTGAAGAGTTGGGGGTCATTCCACTGAATGCTGCTCCTACTTCTATAGCCATCACATGTCCTGGTCCGATTCATCCATAAACCACCCCAAGAAATAGAAATTAAAACCCAAATTCTATCAAAAAGTTACACAAGTTTCAATTATATGTTTTGTTTTTGTAGTTTTTTTTTTTAATTTTAAATTGGTACAAAATAATGTCCCACATTTGCTGAGGGGATTGCACCAGTTTTCTCTCTGACTTTTGCACGTTCTTTCATGTGCGACCTGCTGGACCATGTATTTGAGAAGAGTCCGAGACACATTTGTGTCCGGCAGAATTGTGTGAGACCAGGAGACCTTACATCGATGATCTCAGGAGGCCAATACGGTTTTAGCCATTAGATCTCTTCCTGTGCCCTTCAGGGTGATGATGTGTTTATGGGGGAAATACCAACTCCACTCCTAATCCTGGTTACAGTTTAGTCAATTCTAGTAAATGGGGTTGATCTGCAAAACCAAGTACAGCCACTACACAATGTACGGCGATTTGCTTGGTAAGGAGTGAAGAGGACATAGTGTTCTTCCGTCCAAAACGGCGACCCCTTCAGACAGCTGGTTTGTCAATGACAACCGAATATTAACAAACAGTTAATGCATTGGGGCCCACTTATCATCAGAGTGCACTAGTGTATGATGGTGCCCCTGCCCCCCAGCAGCCAGCTCTAGCCTCCAAAGAAATCCTGGTAGGCCGCTGCGATGCCACGTGCTGCGCCAGCAGGGCAGTTCTACGCCAGGTCCGACGCATGCATATTTAAACGGACTGAAAACACATGCTTAAAAACGGACCAAAAACACCACGTGTGGCATCACCCTGAGGATAGTTAATCAACTGGAATCCCCCCATAATGGAATATCCAATGGGGGATAAGCATTAGAGAATTTACTAATAATAACATATTACATGAATAATATGCAAAAAATGTAGCAACAAAATAAAACTGATACAGGTGCAGGAAACGTTACAATGTATCACAGCCCTGGAATCAGCAGAGCCCTGGATATAGATAGAAACGTTCCCATTCATTGACACCAGGCAGATATCATAAAACAATATTAGAAATTAAAACCCAAATTCTACGAAAAAGTTACACAAGTTTCAGTCACATCGTTTTTTTTTCTTCAAGTTTTTTTTCAAGGTGAAATCAAATGCAAAAGTACAAAATAAATGCAAAAGATTGTGGTGCAGGGCGGCTCTGGAGCAAATGAATCCAGAGTCAACAGGTTAACAATGACTTCTCCTCCCCGCATGAAGATCCCCATTGTCTGACCAGTGACAACACATGACAGCTGCACTGCCCAGGAGGGTCCGCTGTACCATCAGCGCTGCTCTATAGTATGGCCACATGTCAGGACTTTCATAGAAAACTAGATTGGGGTGTTTTTAATGTTTTTCCCAAAGATTTTCTCTATCAGACTTATAATAGAGGTAACATTGTATGTTATACAGAATTTAGCAATTCAAAATTTGTGTTTTTTTAAAAAAAAATTCATTTCAAAATACCAGAACATTACACTATGTGACACCCAGGGGGTCCCATAGTACAAATCTGTTGTGAGTTCTGCATTCAGACTGTGTTATGTTTTGGGCCCGGCTCCCCTGGAGAATAAGGGACCTCTGCAATCAGACTCTAGGAGGCGCTGTGTGTGATGTATGGGGCCCGGCTCCTCTGGAGAATAAGGGACCTCTGCAGCATCATTTCTGCCTCCAGTATTCTGTAGACCTCCTTATTACATCTTAGGCTATATTCACACTGCCGTTGCCTGCCCGTACTGTACCGTAGCGGGCAACCGCAGTGTACGGGGAGAGGAGGAGGAGGTGAGCGCAGCTCACCCACGCCCCTCTCCATAGGAATTAATGGTCCTATCTTTTTCCGGGTACGGAGCGGTACGGTGCCGCACATGTGCTGCACCGTACCGCTCCCGTAGGGCGCCGTGCGCCCATTGACGTCTATGGAGGACGTATATCGGCCGTATATACGTCGGCCGTATATACGTCCTCCATACGTCAGTGTGAATGTAGCCTTATTGTAGCTCTCTACTACTTCAGGAGATTCACCTGAGCACATTGTCATAGAGGACCAGATTGCACCTTGCCTATGACTTGTCACTGTGTGGCCCAGATTAAGCTCGTGACCCCCTGTGTATTCCAGGGCTCATCCAGCCTTACTATAGTAGTAACCGCCATACCGGCTCCTGATGGGGTCAGAGGTTACAAGAACCACTTAGGTGCAGGAAGGTTTTTGTGGGGAATGAGATGATGGTTTACTATATGGGTTCTCCTATCCCATTATTGCTACCTGCACTGATCACTAGGTGTTTTGGGGCGGGGGGTGTCCCTGATTTAGCTATGGGGGCTCTTGTGTCGGTGGAGAGAGTAAGATGAGAATTACAGTATATGTGACCCAGTGCCATCATGGTGCGGAGCCTCCCATTACTCTAATGAGGTGCTTGGCCGCTGTGTTTGTAGTCAGGAGCTGCATACACTAAACGAGGCAGAGCTTCCGCTAATGGTGAAAGCCTTTTGTGATTGAGCGACGCGTGTGGTCACCCTCACTATATAATGAGTACATACTGGACGGACAATGCACTTCCTCTGTCACCATCGCAACCGCGACAACACACAAGAAGCTCTTAAGACCTGAATATGGTGAATGGAGGCAAAGTGTCTGCTTACAGGTGACCTTTAAACCCGTAATCCCAGAGACGCTGCTTCTACCATTCCCGGGGGGAACCATCCAGAACAAGGAAGAGATAAGAAGGCAAAGTTATCATCTGTAAACCCAATGCTGAACTACTGAGATGTTGCATCCAGTGGAGAATAGGACAAATGTGCTGTGCAAAAGTTTTAGGCAGGTGTGGAAAAAAATGCTGCAGAGTAAAAATACATTTGAAAAGATGGTAGAATCAATGATTACATCGCATCAATATTCGTTATGACCAACAGTATCAGTTTCTCTGGGTACAACCACACAATGGGGGTCATTTATCTTAGGCTTTTCTTATTTTTTTTCTCTTATATTTTTGGGCGCATTTGCATATTTTCACCAAAATTTTAAACTTCTGCTCTCTCCTAGCAAAGTTAGTTGTGCTGGAATGTTTCAGTTTTGTGCCTCCTATATCTTTTAAGTCCAGATTTGGACGTAGGAAAATGTTGCAATGTAGGTGAAAATCGCGGGAAAAAGTCACAACTTGAATGCAAATAAACTCCAGGCCTGAGCAGGGGTAGAAAAAAAGTTTAGAACAGAGTTGCAGAAGGGTTTGTGACTTTTGTGCAACTTTTAAAAAGAAAAGTTCCAAAAAAAAACAGACTTAGCTGCCGAATATATCACCCTCTAAGATAAATCAAAGTACAAACATTTGTCCTGGATATATATCAGTTTTTTAAAGGAATTCTGGAGAGAGGTTGTTCCAGACATCTTGGATGCACTGGATGCACTGTGGATGTCTCTTTAGATCTCCGACAGACTTGATGTTTAGATCTTAGCTTTGTGATGAACATATTATCCCTTCGAGTCAGTTTATAATGGAACTCTAGACATCTAGGAGAAAGTAGAATGAATATGTCAAGAGAAATCACATCAATATTCGGTATGACAGTATCAGTTTCTCTGGGTACAATCACACAATGGGGGTCATTTATCTTAGGCTTTTCTTATTTTTTTTTCTCTTATATTTGCAACTCTTTTTGGGCGCATTTGCATATTTTCACCAAAATTTTAAACTTCTGCTCTCTCCTAGCAAAGTTAGTTGTGCTGGAATGTTTCAGTGTTGCGCCTCCTATATCTTTTAAGTCCAGATGTGGACGTAGGAAAATGATGCAATGTAGGTGAAAATCGCGGGAAAAAGTCACAACTTGAATGCAAATAAACTCCAGGCCTGAGCAGGGGTAGAAAAAAAAGTTTAGAACAGAGTTGCAGAAGGGTTTGTGACTTTTGTGCAACTTTTTAAAAGAAAAGTTCCAAAAAAAAACAGACTTAGCTGCCGAATATATCACCCTCTAAGATAAATCAAAGTGCAAAAATTTGTCCTGGATATATATCAGTTTTTTAAAGGAATTCTGGAGAGAGGTTGTTCCAGACATCTTGGATGTACTGGATGCACTGTGGATGTCTCTTTAGATCTCCGACAGACTTGATGTTTAGATCTTAGCTTTGTGATGAACATATTATCCCTTCGAGTCAGTTTATAATGGAACTCTAGACATCTAGGAGAAATAGCACGGATGCACATGTATCCTTTCTTGTGTCTATTCTTGCATCGCCAGCACTGGCAAACCTGGGCAAGTGCTGGGGCCCACATAAGGTTGTACATAAGGAAGCCATGGGGTTGAGGGGGGCTGCATCTAATAAATCCATATGATGTAAGGGGGGCTTATATAAAATAACCATGAGGGGGCTGATAAACTAGGGAATATTTTAATGCGACCACATGAGTTCACTGCAAAGGGGCCCACTAGGGCAGATTGAGTGATGTTGAGATCACGGTATGTGGAGGCCATATTATCCTTTTCAGTCAGTTTTTAAAGGATCTCAGCAAGGGTGATGTTCCAGACATGCTGAAGTGCTAAGATCTTTTGAGGATGCACATTTGCTCCAGTCTGTCTCCACCGGAACCAAACATAATAGTGTTATAATGCCATGTGTTCCCAATTGGCAGGGTCAAATAATGGAACCAAAAAGGGGGATATTGATCATAGCCGGCGCTCCGTGTGCACCCAGCGTATGATAATGGCACCACCCGCCCGCAGCAGAGGATACAACAAGAGGCTTAGACCCTCCATGTATCTGTCAGCAGCTGTGCCGCCCAGAAAGACAACAGCTAAGCTTGCATAGTTTTGCAGGAAGACCTGTGAACACTCAGCGGTGAACCCAAATAGCAGGATCATGCAGCACTATCAGCGCGAGGCGTCCCAACATCCTCCAGTGCCCAATTTCCTAGGTTGAGGATGCTCCTTATTCCGGCGCCCTGCCGGTGGTGGAGACCTCTGATTGCTCCTCCAATAGCTGGACCTGGCCCCATACTTGCTCTGATAGAAGTGAATGAGCCCTACAACCCTGGGAATGCCTCACACATGATTCTAGTCTTTGCCACCAGAATTTTCTGGATTGCTGGATGCCAGATTACATGATGTTCACTGCAGTCACATAGAGAAGGGACGGTTCGGCAATGATGACCAGAACCATATGATGTGCGGGGGAGCCGGAGGGATCCATGTTTGTTCTTTATTGTGTCAATAATGGAAAAATCCCAAGAGTTGTTGATGTCACCTGCACCTCTCCTCCTCCCCGTGCGCCTGTACGCAGTCCTGGAAGAGGCGTCTAGGGATTCCTCTGTGTATTGTGTGCTCCATCGCTGTGTACATTGTGTCAATGTGACGTCTGTTTGGTGAAATCAAGCAAACAAATGGCTGGCGTCAGCTCAGAGAAAGCCCTTGCTCAATGCCTTGAGAGGTCCCCTGAGGAGGCTGCGGCCCGGGGCTCCCGCTGACACCCGGGGCTCCACTGCTGGGGTCCCCGAGGAGCGGGCTGATCACATCTGTTAGTTAATAACATGTAAGAAGACCCTCAAACTGAGATATGTAAGAGAACATGTGATTGTATCTGTCATCACTGCAGACTCTGAAAGTCTACGCTGTGGATGCAGAAATTACACACGTGTCCTCACACTGCTGTGCACTTACATATCTGCAGTGTTATACTCCACAGCCCCTCTGCCTCCTGCAAGAGGGGGAGGGCTATGGGGAAGCTCAGTGCACAGAGCACAGCAGTGTGAGGACGTGTTGTCCAGTGCACTTGGAAAAGTTAAATCCTGCAATGTAAAACCATATTTATTGCACCTCTTGTTGCCCTGCTCAAAGGGTTGTTACCCTTATATACAGTCTGCCAATCATCAATGATAGTACAAGAAGGATGGTAACACCCAGTTGTCAATGTGTTCATATTTACAATGGGAATCAGTGTCAGACAGAAAGAGAGCGAGCACCAGACAATTCCCCAGTGGGCCCAGAAGTGATACATATATATAGTGAAGTGATACATATATATAGTGAAGTGATATATATAGTGAAGTGATATATATAGTGAAGTGATATATATAGTGAATGGAGTCATCTCCTGACATCATGGTCTGTTTCATATAATTTAATTTACAAATGTTATAGGTTATTAGATCTTTTTGATGATACGTCTTATATGAGGATTTTATGAGGGTGTCCCTAGGATCAGCACCTCAGGAGGCCCAACATACAACAGTCCAATGCGCTGGTGGGGATGATACATGGGGAATATTGGAGACGACACAATTTACTAATACAGGAGAGCTGCCGATTAATGAAATTCAGGGTTAATAAGCCTTATGGACAGTAGTCATACTGTATTAGGGGATGGGTCGTAGTCATGTAGACTGTATTAGAGGATGGATTGTAGTCGTAGTCATAACATATTAGACTATTGCAACACGATTCAACTAGCACTTAAATGTACCCCAAAAGGAAGAGAAGGTGAACTCCCTCAAGCAAGGTCCCCTACAGGACAGCAATCATAATCAATAACTCAGAACCACATCATACTGCCCGGCGGACCCTATCTGCCCATCAGAGCGACGCACCTGCAGGATATCGGCGCAGGGCGCCCATACACAGTTTATGCTCTGATACCACCTAACGACCACCGAATCCACACTCGGACCAAACTGCGCAGCGGGATAATCCCCATAAATCACTTGCCGGACCGGGTAGTAATAATTACCCCATTGTTGGAAATGTCACGGGCTTAAGAATATACCTAAAAAGAAAACAAAATCTAAATTAATTATTACATATTCACAGACACCATTTGTATCTCCGATCACACAATGAAGTAATCACAAGTCCGTAACATTTAAACATATATATACAAACATAAAAACCATACCTCAAAAATTTAACTAGCCTCATACTAAAGTTAATAACGTACACAGCCATATACAGTGTTCGCAAGTCTACAGGACAAACTGAACAACGAAGCAATCGAATATCACGACATAAACACCCTTACACACGTGTAAAAATAATCTAATTACCACCCGCCCTATCCCCTCGTGCTCCCCCCCAGGCGCCACCTCCACTCAGCTCCCTACCACCGACCCCCTCTCCAATCATAATATACTAGCCCTGTATGAATAATAGAGCCACAAGGAACAGCATCATACAGGTGTACCAGTAATATCAATTATAAAATACCTCTAATGGGGTGTCAGCATCCACCAAGATTACGAAATATTTTCAGTGTTCTCAGACAGCTTCTTTTATTATTTAATCAACATGACGCGCGCTTACAATAGTATAACTCGCCTTATATAGGGTCTTACATGGGCCCAGGAGCAAAATCATCATAGGCAACTCCCGCGACATCAATGACGTGCCTTGCACACTCAGCTCTATAATTTTCCATCATGCGCACGAGTTCTCTCTCTTCTCCGACGCCCTGACTATCTCATACTGTTTTGTTGGCTGATGAAGTGCAGCTGTTTCCTCTACCCCGATTCTCCCATCATAACCACAGAGCTGCTCTCCTTAATCATCTAGATTTCCTGTGAGCCACGACAATGAATGTTACATTAGGCCACTATATGATTTGCCCATACAGAAACAGCTCAAGTCATCTGCTTTGACAAGCAGACCCCCATCTATCTATCTGTCCACCATCCCAGGATTGAGTCCTTTAGTCCAACACAGACATCATCATAACCGCGTGTGAGCAGCACGCCGACCCCATACCATAGAATAGACCGTAATCAAGTAAAGTGTAACCTTACACGACGCCAGCATCATAACCCCAGACCCCACACAGACGAACGTTCCATTCAGTTGTCTATAGGCCATACAGGGACATCATAGACAGAACCACAAGAATTACTTGCCATTCCATAGCACACAATCAAGGGCTGAGATCACATGCTGTGCATACGAGGAAAGATGAATCCCCCAAAGCAGCAACAAACCACATACATAGAACCCTCGCCATACCAGTGGTCTACCAGGACAGCAGCATCAATCACAACCCAACAAGAACACTCAAACAATCAGAAATGCGTTTTTTTCACAGGGGACGCACCACAACGTAACTTTGTATGACCTAATAATGCGAGATAGTCTCCGTGATGTCTGATACTGGAGTAACTACAGACCAGGCAGTCTCACTCTATTACCGCCCCCGCCCCCCCACCAACCCAAATAATCCCCGGGTCTGTTTCGGCTCAATCGTCGTCATGCCGAGCACTGTTCTTCGTTAATTGTATTTATGTTTACGTCACTAAGCATATCAAGGTATCTACTTCTTACCAGATACCCACATAATACGGATAACATTGCGCTCCGATATCACTCGGTGTCTACAGGTACAGCATCAGACAAGAACCACATAATACTGCCATAAATCGTTTTCTACAGACAGTATCATACAGACCCACATAATACGGCCAGAATGTGGTCACAGGTCAGAGGCATCATACAGAACCACGTAATACTGACATATAGTGTCACAGACAGCCTCACATACAGAAAACCTAACGTACTACTCCATATAGTGTCTACAGGACAGCATCATACAGACCCACATAATACTGCCATACAGTGTCTACAAGACAGCATCATACAGAACCACATAATACTGCCATACAGTGTCTACAGGACATCATCATACAGAACCCCATAATACTGCCATACAGTAGTCTAAGGAACACAGGACATCATCTCCAGACCACATAATTCTGGGCCATACAGTGTCTACAGGACAGCATCATAAAGACACATAATACTGCCCATACATTTGTCCTACAGACCGCATCATAGCTACGCCACCATACTACTGCATCACAGTGTCTACAAGACAGCATCATACAGACCCACATAAACTAACCTCTTAGTGGTCTACAGGACAGCATCATACAGAACCACATAA
This sequence comes from Engystomops pustulosus, assembly GCA_019512145.1. Lineage (NCBI taxonomy): Eukaryota > Metazoa > Chordata > Amphibia > Anura > Leptodactylidae > Engystomops > Engystomops pustulosus. The sequence goes on from WNYA01001627.1 coordinate 54,375, forward strand.
TACAAAACCCTTATTGAATACGGCATACGTGTCTATACATGACGCATCATAACAGACCACATATACCAATATACTAATAACTGCCATACAGTGTCTACAGGACATCATCATACAGACCCACATAATACTGACATACAGTGTCTACAGGACTATCATCCAGAACCACATAATACTGCCATATAGTGTCTACAGGACAGCATCTTACAGAACCACATAATACTGCCATATAGTGGCTACAGGACGTCTCATACAGAACCACATAATACTGACATAGTGTCTACAGGACATCATCATATCATACTCCACTATAATACTCGACTGCATATAGTGTCTTACAGTACATCATCAATAACCGAACCAATAAAAACTGACCTATATATTTCTCAGGACATCATCATACAGACCCACAATCAATTACTGACATATAGTGGTCTACAGGCAGTATCATACAGAACCACATATACGGCCATACGTGTCTACGAGGAAGGCACATACAGAACCAATAATACTGACATAACAGTTCTACAGGACATCATCATAATAATACATCCCCACATAATACTGCCATATAGTGTCTACAGGACGGCATCATACAGAACCACATAATCTGGCCAGTACGTGTCCTACAGCACAGCATCAATACATACCCACATAGTACTTACATATAGTGGGCTACAGACGGCATCATACAGACCACCACATACTACTGCCAAACAGTGTCTACAGAGACAGCATTCATACAGACCCCATAGAATACTCGCCCTACATTGTCTCATGACAGCATCATAATACAAGCACTCCACTCCATACTGTCTACAGACAGCATCCTACAGAACCGACATTATAACTGCCAAATACCCGTGTCCCACGACAGTATCATAACAGAACCACATAATACTGCCCTAATAGTGTCTACAGGACGCTCATACAGACCACATAATACTGACATATAGTGTCTCAGGAAACAGCCATCATAAATACAGACCCACATATAACTGCTTACAGTGTCTAACAGACAGCATCATACAGACCCCATATCTTCCATATAGTGTCACAGGACAAACATCATACAACCTCACATACTACTTCCATATATGTCACAGACAGGCTCATAAGAACCCACATAAACTGACATATGTGTCCCCTACATGACAGCATCATACATAACCACTAATAATACTAATACTTGCCATACAGTGTCTACAGGACAGCATCATACAGAACCACATAATACTGCCATACAATGTCTACAGGACAGCATCATACAGAACCACATAATACTGCCATACAATGTCTACAGGACAGCATCATACAGAGACCCACTAATACTCAGTCGCATATATGTCTACAGAACGCATCATACAGAACACATAATACTGCCATACAGGGTTATCCAGGACAAGCATAATACTGACATATAGTGTCTACAGTACAGCTCATAACAGACCCCAGAATACTTCCTTACAGGTCTACAGGACAGCATCATACAGACCCACATAATACTGCCATATAGTGTCTACAGGACAGCATCATACAGAACCACATAATACTGCCATACAGTGTCTACAGGACATCATCATATAGCATAACAGACGCCATATACTGACATACAATGTCTACCAGGACAGCAATCATACAGAGCCACATAATACTGCCATAATAGTGTCTCCGACCCATCATACAGATTCCACATAAACTGCCATAGACTAGTGTCTACAGGACAGCTCATACGACCACATAATACTGCCGATATAGTGTCTCAGGACGCATCATACAGAGGCCACATAAGAACTACTGCCCCCCACACAGTGTCTCAGGACGCGCATCATACCAGCCCAGATAGTACGCCATACAGTTTCTACAGGACATCATCCATACAGAACCACATAATACTGACATATAGTGTCTACAGGACAGCATCATACAGACCACATAATACTGCCATAAGTGTCTACAGGACAGCATCATACAGACAGAACCACATAATACTGCCATATAGTGTTACATAGCAGTGCCATATGGTAAACACAAAGCTCTGCCTACACCTCTCCACACAAACTTAAATACAGTACATACACCCACGTCAACATACCAGTACTATAAAAGGTACTATGTCCTTAGCCAGCTCATATAGTACTGCCATATAGTGCTACCCCCATCCTGCTCTAGCACTAGTGTGGAGGCCCCTGTATGACGGCTCATTCCAACATGCCACATAGACCCCCGACCTCACCGCCGCCGACTGCCCGCGCTGCTATCACACCTTGTGCGTGAACATGCCTCCATCCTGTACCG
>WNYA01001628.1:0-27765 GCA_019512145.1 Engystomops pustulosus
GGAGACACGAGGTGAGGACACAATCTATATGGAGGGGAGATGGAGACACGAGGTGAGGACACAATCTATATGGAGGGGAGATGGAGACACGAGGTGAGGACACAATCTATATGGAGGGGAGATGGAGACACGAGGTGAGGACACAATCTATATGGAGGGTAGATGGAGACACGAGGTGAGTATACAATCTATATGGAGGGGGGAGATATTAGGGGCAGTTACCACTTGTTCTGTACATTAAGGGCGGTTCCTTTATGCGGTGATGATGATCTCGGTCTATAGATGTTCGGAATCTCCAGTGGCTCATAAACTTGTGATTTACTGGAACACGAGACTCATCCACATCGTGCGGCTCATTACATCAATGTTCTTCCTCTTCCTCCATACAGGACATGGCCGATGTCTCACCAGGACATGTATAATTATTAACCCTCTCCCTGCCAGGGCTGCTGTGTATTCTGACCTGCACAGTACAGTGCACTGCCTCTATATACTACACACCCTGTATTATCTGCTGTACAGTGCACTGCCCCTATATACTACACACCCTGTAATATCTGCTGTACAGTGCACTGCCTCTATATACTACACACCCTGTATTATCTGCTGTACAGTGCACTGCCTCTATATACTACAGTCGCGTCGGGGGACAGTGCTCTCACGAAGGTCCCTATGAATGCGGTTCTTATGGAGCTCGGTTTAGTACGGGATTGTTTTTACACTGTGACACAAATCTATTCTTATAAATGTAGAATAAAAACCAGAAAACCTAGAAACCGAGGAAAAGAAGCGAAATGGTCCAGACTGAAAGCCAAGGTCACGGCTCTACGCGAGAGGCTGACACAACTCCGCCACCAGATCCCTGGCAATGGACGCTGTCCCAGACTGCTGAACAGTGGACGTAAGGCTGAAATGCCGCTCATTGAAGGGGGTCCAAGAGGCCGATGGCCTCCGCAGTCCACAATGCTAGGAAATGAGGACGGGGAGGTATTTTGTTCTGACATGTGCAGCCGTAATCCTCCTCAATCCGGGCGGATGACCAGTGGGTTTGGCCCTAAAAGCGAAAAAGAAAAAGATACAGATCCGTTAAATACAATCCTTATTTATTTTATAAATGATGGATCAATCATATAGACAGGATTTTACCCAAAAACTGAAGGAAGAAAATAGCACATTTACTATAGGTCACCCCGAGTTATGTCACTAGGGAAAGGTATAAATGTAAGGAAACAAAAGGGAACCCACAGGTCCTCACGCCCTACGGAGGCCGGTCGGACACCACGTCCTCGACCACGCCCCCGCCCGTGAGAAGGTCCGGCCCGGAGGCGGAGCTGGATGGCATTTCTCTGGAAAACAGGAATTAATTAGTGGTTTGTGTGATTCACGTACCAAAGGTGGCATTTGGGGGTGAAGGGATCATTTTATAGTAAAAATGCTACATGATATCATAGGGATCAGTATATTGACATGCTACAGGTAGGATGGGCGCATTATAAAGTGACGGGTATGATTTAATACAGAGTCAATTATTCAGGTTGCCGTCAATCTAAAGGGCAGGATTAATCTCATCCTTGAGAGCGGGACAGCGGAATGTTGCTGCCCCTGTGATGGCCGCTCTAGGATACGGGGAGACAGCAGAGTGTGCTGACCCTGTGATTGAGAATCTATGAGCCGGGGGCCTAGCAGAGTGTTGGATGAACTTGTGATGGCGCTCTATGATCTATAGCGCGGGCACAGGATGATACTGGAGTGAGCAGCAGTGTTGCTGCCCCTGGTGAGGAGCTCTATGTCTGGGGGACAGGAAGAGTGTTGCTGCTCACATGTGATGGGCTCGACGAGGATGTGACGGACAAGCATCTCGCACGCCATTTCGGGCGCCCTCCGAAGGAGGGAGTGTTGCTGCCCCGTTCGACTGGCGCTCTATGATCCAGCGCGAGGCAGAGAGGGTGCTTGCCCCTGTGATGGCGCTCTATGTTCTGGGGCCAGCAGAGTGTTGCTGCCCCTGTGATGGCGCTCTATGAGCCGGGGGCAGCAGGGAGTGGCTGCCACCTGGATTGCGAACTACTGATCGGGGCCAGCCAGAGTTGTTGGCTGCAAATGTGTAGATTGAGGATATCATGATAGTGTGGACCAGGCAGAGTGTTGTGTCCCATGTGATTGAGTCTTGATAATGGGTTTTGTGTGTTGCTTAAGCAGAGAGGTGTTGGCTGCACTGTGATGTCGACTTATATGTTGGTTGGGGCAGAGCAGGGTTGCTGAGAAATGTGAGTCGGAGAGATAAATGATACCGGGGCGAAGAGGAGTGTTGACTTAGAAAATGGTTGATGGAGCATCTATGATTTCTGGGGCCAGCAGAGTGGTGCGGCAACTGTGATGGCAGTCTTCCTAGATCTGGGGGGCCAGAAAGAGTGTTGAGTGCAAATGGTGATGGCGCTCTATGGATCCTTGAGAGGCCCAGCAGAGAGACTGGCTGACCTTAGTTGACGATGCGCGGCTCTCATGATCAATAGGGGGGGCCGGCGCCATTAACAGCACCTTATACTTACCATTACAGGCCGCGCTTGAGGCTTCCATGTGCTGGAATTCCTGAACTTTCTGAAAAATTAAAACACTTAATAATAGAGGAGCATCTGCGCGCCGGAAGTTGGAATGTGTGATAGGGATATAAATACTTAACAGAAGTGAAGGAATGAGAAGTATACCTCAGGCTCCAGTGGGAAGCAGGGACCCTCCACATGTGACGACAGCAGACGCGCGAGGCGAAAGCCGAGGAGAAGAAAAAGAAATACAACTGGAAGGTGGGAAAAGTTAATGACTATATATAACCAATATTAATAAATCCTACCAACAACAACAAAGCAATAAGCAGCGAAATACACTCACGACACCGGTCCCCCCACCTACACCTACGAAGAACGTGCTGAACAGAGGATGGAGCATTTAAGGGAGGTCTGTGTGGACTCGGAGTCGGCCCCTCCTACAAAGGAAAGAAGAGACAATGGGTCACCAAATCCCGAGGAGAGACGCACGAGAGAGATAGACACAGACAGGACACGACAGACAGCCAGTAACATAAACACACACCATAGTCAGGGACCATCCATAATTCTGAGAATGACAACAAATGATAATTGTTAAAAAGTCTCCGAGGTCAGGTGTCCTATAAGGTTTAATTGTGCATTATTCTCAGAATGTTCATAAAGAGTGATTTCAGGCTTAACAGCGATTCGTGCAAAGTCAAACATAATTTGCCCAAGAGAAATTAAACTTGCCCCAAAAACACATTCCCCCTTAATTGCAGGCGCCTTAGGCGGAGAAAGCAGGGCCTTATGGTGTCAGTGATGTCTCCGAGTAACACAGGTGCGAGGGGATGATGGGGACAGGGTGGGGTAAATATTGTCAGGATTAAGTAAGAATCTCACCCTGGACACTTTCAAGGAGGCTGGCTGCTTGGCATCATTGTTTATCTCGTTACCAGGGTTATCTCTAAAGAAACAGCGTGCAGTCATCATGACTGCAAAAACTGTCTAACAGGGAAGAGTATCGCAGCGAGAAGAGAGGGAAGAGGTCACATTCAGTCCCAAAAATTTTTTTCTATCGCATCATCAGGAAGTCACGGAGGAGAGAGGCCTCCCAGTGTACCAGAAAGGCTCCAGGAGCCAAGGGAACGAAGCAAGCAAGCGCCAGGAGCAAGTCTCTATTACAAGTGTCTCAGATTGGGGAGGGCGTGGGCTACCCAGATTCGCCAGAGAGCCCAGGAATGGCAAGCAGAAGGTGTGAGGGCCTTCTGCACGCACTGGACAACTGCCTACGACTCCGGGAGACAAGGCGACCCCTGGTGTCCAGGAGCGCAGCAAAGAGAAGCCGCTTCTCTCCAGACATCAGGGACAGATGGATCATCGCAGGAGGTGCAGGGACTTCTCCCACGTGCGACCATCGAGGAAGGGGACAGACATGGATTACTGCAGGGAGGTGCAGGAGCACGTGAATCGTATTTGCGGAGGGGCAGGAGTGGACGCTTGAGAGAATGGGGAAGGCAATGTTCGGATGAACACCTTTCCGATGTGGGGATGACGACAAGGTGGCGCGATGCCCACCAGTCCGTCGTGACTGCCTGCCACGCTGTTAAAGCATCCTGCAAGCCCTAATGTGTAGTCCCTTCGCGCCGAGTGCTGGAGTGATGGTGTGTGGGGGGGGGGGGGGGGGGGGGGGGCGGCGTCTCAGCCAAGGGAACGGCCTTTACCTAAAAATAACTCCTATAATACAGAATGGGACCAGGAGTCCTCCAGGAATGAGCAACTTCTCCGACCCTCCAGCGAGCCCTTCTCCCGACCCTGCCTAGGAGCAGATTGGTGATGTAGCAGAGACCTCATCCGCATTGAGGAGCAACGGCTGCCATAAAAGGGGACGGCTTAAATGGACTAAGGGAACAGAACACAGAGCTTCTGGGTCCATGGCATGGAGACTCCCCGGATCCTTATCCAAGTGAGAACTTCGTGTCAATCATCAGGAGACGGGGGGCGAACAAACAAAACCAACACTTGTGGCAGAATGCAGCAGGATTGTCAGGATGGAGGAATGGTACGGCGGTAGAAATCAAAGTGACAGGGGAGATCTTGGTTGAGGAGGTGAGTGTCAGAGACTGCGGGTGAGAAGTGCTAGAGGTACTGAAGAAAGGAGAGGTCCTGCGAGATAATGACTCGCTGCTAGGTAATGCCTCCCACCGGAACAATAAAAGTTCTGCTCCCCATAATATGATTGCACTTGTATATTAGGATGTGATAAACATCTGACAGCCCAGAGGGACACATCATGTGACCAAGAAGGAGATTGTGTCATTTCAGGACTTATGGCCAGGATTTGGGTTAGATATACGGCCATATGTACACAGGGCTGTATCTTACTGTGCCCTCTGTACACAGGGCTTGTTATATACTGTGCCCTTGTAAACAGGGCGGAGACAAAGAAGAGACTGTCTAGTATACTGTGTATGTAGGCGACCCCTTGTACACGAAGAAAGGGGTAGCCCAGAAAAGGCTGGGAGAGGATGTGAATAATCTAAGTGTATATACTGTGGGACGACACTCTGTTACAAGGGCGTCATATATGTGACCTACATGGGCTCACACATCAAGGAAAGGCGAAGATCAGGTGGACATCTGTATGAGATGAGCACACAAGGGACAGGGATGATACTGGCCCTCGAGTACAACCAGGGGCTGTAGATACGTGCCGCCTCGGAACACAGGTGGAGTATACAGGTGTTTGGCAGACCTCTGTTACATAGGGCGAATGTAATATACTGTGCCCTCTTACAAGGGCTGTATCGACTGTGACCCGATACTAGGCGTGTACATTAACGGGCTGCTCTGTACACCAGGCATTGAGATACTGTGCCCTCTGTATACCAGGGCTTGAATACGTGGGCGGGCAAATATAGAGTATACTCAGTGGCAGCGGTGCTCTATGAAGAGGAAGTAAACAGAGGAGAGGCGAGAGTGAGAGACTATACTGCTCATCGAAGCGGCCTCGTGAATACAGGGTGTACATAACTCGGATGTACCTCTGTATACAGGACGACGAGAGTATATACGTATCCTCGTGTATCCAGGGGCTGTATGACTGTGCCCTCGATACAGGGACCGTATACGTACTGTGAGGGTCCTCTGGAACAGGAGTGGAATGAAGGGGAGAACTTGTAAGAAGAGGGGGAGAGCATTCGGGGGAGGGTCCTTCTGGAGGGTAGACAGGAGGAAACTAGGGTAATAGTAGGTGTAGAAAGTCCTCTGTGTACATTGCTGGGGAAAAGAGTAGAAACACAAAGGAGGAAGAGCGAGAAGACGGAAGAGAAAACAAAAGAGCGGAAGGAGGGGAAGGGAGGGAGCGGACATAGAAATGTGTGTAAATCTACTAAGATAACCCTCTGTGTTACAGGGCGGTGAGAATGTGGGGTAGAAATAATAACGTAGAGCCCACGTTGGCGCTGGCGTTAAGAGCAGGGGCGGGATTTCTTACTGTCGGCGCAAACTCTGATATACAGAGACGTGAATACGTATGCCTCTGTAACGATACAGGAACTGTGGTATATTACTAGTAGAATACTCTCTGGGAGATAACAGGGGAGGGAATCAAGAATTAGCCGTATGATACGTATCCTCTTATACAGGACTGATAAGAAACAGTGTCGTTGTTATATTAGAGGGAACTGTATATACTTGACCCTCTGTATACAGGAGCTGTAGAACATACTGGTGACATCTGATGTAGTGTACAGAGGAAGCTGTACCAAGAACAACAATTCATTTACAAATAGTAGGAGAAAAAACTACAGTTTTGAAGGAAATTTTCGCAAGCTGTTTGAGAAAAAAAAACAAGAAAAGCTATGGACCTGTAATGGGAGTAAGCCTAACATCTAGGACGTCCTCCCGCGTTGTGTTACAGATCTGCTGCTGCAAGGGTTTTAAATATAGGACACTATGCTCTACAACATGAAGGTCCTGCAGAGTAGGACCACTATGCTCTACAAACATTGCAGCCTGCAAGATAGGGACACTATGATCACAACATGCGGCCTGCAGATTAGGACACTATGCCTCTACAACCATGCGGCCTGCAGAATCAGAGCACTGATTCTCTTACAACCGCAGCTGCAGACTCGGATCACTCTGCCTTACAAATGCAGCCTCGCAATAGGACACTATGGCTATAGCAGCATGCAGCAGTGCAGAATGTATAGGACCACTAGGTCTATCAAACATGCGCCTGCAGATAGGACACTATGCTCTACAACATGCGCCGTGCAGGAAGTAGGGGGACACTAAGCCTCCTAAAACATGCGGCAATAGCGGAGGGGAGGACACTATTGCTCTACAAACATGCAGGCACTGCAGAATTAGGGACCACTATGCTGTACAACATAGCGGGCATGCAGAACGCCTGCAGATAGGACACTATGCTCTACAACATGCGGCCTGCAGATAGGACACTATGCTCTACAACATGCAGCCTCAAGGCAGAATTGTCAGGTTCCCCGCTTCTGAATCTCTCTGTAGGGCCGAGTGGATTGTAGGATTCATAGCATCCTTCCTGCACTAAGCATAACATCCATCACTTCCGGGGTGTTACTGTAATGTCACCAAGGAGGAACCAGCCTCTATATCCCCTTCTCCCTCCATTATCACCTACCTGTGGTGTCACCTCCGGGAATGTCCTCCTCCACTTCCCTCTTACACGGGTGATCGCCCCTCATCCTCTCTTCTCCCTCCATTATTACCTACCTGTGGTGTCACCTCCGGGAATGTCCTCCACCACTTCCCTCCTAAACAACTGGTTAATCGCCCCTCATCCTCTCTTCTCCCTCCATTATCACCTAACCTGTGTGGGTCACCTCCGCATGTCCTCCACCACGTCCCTCTACGCGGGTGATCGCTCCTCATCCTCGTCTTCTCCCTCCATTATAATCACCTACCCTTGGTGTCCACCTCCAGGAATGTCCCCTCCACCACTTCCCCTCTCTACACTGGTGATCGCTTCTCAACCCTCTCTTCTCCCTCCATTATCACCTACCTGCTGGTGTCATCTCCGGGAATGTCCTCCCCCGACTTCCTCTCTTTCACGACACGGGTGATACGCCCCTCATCCCTCTTCTCTCCTCCATTATACGCTCACCTGTGTTGTCACCTCCAGAATGTCCTCCACCAACTCCCTCTTACATCTACAACTGGGTGATTCGCTCCCATCCTCATCGTCTCTCTCTCCTTCCATTATCCTTTCTACCCCATACCCTACGTGGTGTCAACGCATCCATTGGGAATGTCCTCCACCACTTCTACCCTCTTCTACACACTGTGATATCTGCCCGTCCATCCTCACCCCTTCTCACCTCCCCTTACTCCTCATCACCTACCTGTGGTGCACTCCTAACCAGTTAGTGAATCTCTCCACCATCTTTCCCTGCTTTCTGACGGGTGATCGCCCTTCCGCATCCCTCTTCGCCCTCCATTGATCACCTACCTTTGGTGTCAACCCTGTCCGGATGCAGTATTCACTCCCACCACGTACCTCGTTACACACGGGTGATCGCCCCTTCTCTATCACTCCTCTTCTCACCTCCATATCATCCATACCTGTAGGTGTCAAACCAACATCCAGGACAGCTTCCTCCACAACTCCCCCTCTACAACGGTGAATCGCCCCTCATCCTCTGCTTCTCCTCTCCTCCCATATATTACCTACCATTTGGTTAGTCACCTCATCAGGAATAATGGTATCCACACTTACGCACACTCCTTACTTATGCCAATCTGACACTTGTGATGTCGCCCTCATCCTCTCTTCTTCTCTCCTCCTCCATTATCACCTCACCTGTGGTGTCCACACTCCTAGGTAATGTCCTCCAGCTCACTTCTCCCTCTACATTAATCCGGGTATGATCGCCCATATCAACTCCTCATCTTCATCGCCCCATCCATATTACACCGACCTGTTGTCCACCTCCAGGAATGTCCCTCCACCACTCCCCACTCTCCCCCTCGGTAACGGTGATCGCCCCTATCCTCCTCTCTCTTCCACCCTCATTATCACCTACCTGTGTGTGTCACCTCCATGAATGTCCTCCACCACTCCCTCTTATCATGGTGATCCTCCTCATCCTCTCTTCTCTCCGCCCATTATCACTACCTGTGGTGGTCACCTAGTCCGAGAATTTCACACACCACTGTCCCTCTTACAAACGGTGATCGCCTACCTCATCCTCTCTTCTCCTCCTCCATTACTTACCTTACCTGTGGTGTCACGGCGCTTCATCCAAGGATGTCCTCCACCAGACTCTCTTACCATGGGTGATGCTCCTCCCTCCTCCCTATCCCGTGCATCTTCCACCTCCACTATTCACCTACTTACGGTTGTCCCACCCACTCACATCTAGGAATGTCCTCCACCGCTTCACTCATTACCCAAGACTCATGATCGTTCCCCTCCTCTCCTACTCTCTCTTCACCTACCTTTAGCGCTCCAAATGCTAGTCCCACTACTCTCCCTCATTTGACATGGACAAAAACCTGATCAGTCACCCAACTCGGAGCCCCCATCTATGACACAGGTCAAGCCTCCATTCACTATAGCCCTGTTGGTATCCTAATGCTCACGGTGTCTCCTCACTTCCTCCATTTACGCTGATGGTCCTCTCCCTTTGGGCATCAACTCCTCAGCCTATGTGAGTCAGTCCGGAGTCCCCACCAAGCTCTTAACAAATCTGGGACCCCAACGACTCTCTCTATCAGAGATTCCTAATCCTAGTCCATCTTCTCTGTTTTGTAGAAAGCCCTACAACAGAGCAGAGCCCAAAGGACGACAATCTTGCACTCACTACTCGTGGGGATCGGGCCTCGCGAAATCTTCCGATGACTCTAATTGGCATCCTCAGCGTCGATTACAACAAGAAATCCTTCTGTGATCCTGGTCACGTGGGCACGAAAGTCTAACTGACTTAGCTACTGTACCACAAACCTGCTCCTTCTCTCTGAAAAATTGGGATTAAAACCAGTTTTTGATAAGTTCACTATGAATTTTACGGATACGCCCTTCATGATGCACAGCATTGTACAATCCTGCAAAATTTTCAGATAAATCCCTGGATTAAAATCTCCATGCGCAAAGAATGCCTGGCTTCTAAACCTAGCCCAGGGTAAATAGTTTACAGGGGGACATGGAAGTGCTATGAACCCTCAAGGCTTCACTCTGAGTTGCAGAAGCTAAACTTAGGAGTAGAGTCTAAGATTGTGATTTCACTCTAACTCCGATCCTTTTGCGCCAATGGGGTTAGGGTTGTGAGCTCTGCTGGGTTAGTAATTAGACAATCTGGATAATATCCTTCAATACCTGCCAGCATCCCACAGCAGCTGAGAAGCACAGGAAGCTCTTCCAGCACCCTTTTGTACATTTTCCACAGGTTTACAAGATGACAGAAGTAGAAAGTGATGGCTGTTAGAGCTGTATGCTTTGGACATTACAGAACCATCAGGGAGCAGTTGAGGAGTCCAGGCCCTAACTATTTTGTGTAAGATGTCCAGAAGCCGCGTGGAATTCTAAATGGGATTTTACTAGACCATGAGTGATCAGAGATCCCCAGGAGCGTGATAAATGCCAACTCATAATGTGAAGGCATAAGGACATGTTTATGGGAAAATACCGTCAGGAAAAATAAACAAAATGCAAGCTGCTACATCACTAGTAGTGTGCAAGTACCACAGTGGGACAGATTATGCAAGCTGTCTGAAAGGTCTCCGATAATATTTCTAGTTTGCCCATGGCAACGTCATTCATACCAGTCCCCCTTTAAATAGTCATGACACTGATAGAATGACAAGCTGAATGTGATTGTTCGCCCATGGGCAACTCAAATTCTGACTTGTCAACACTTGAATCAAATCTGCCCCAGTATGTGCAATCCATCACCACAACAAAGACGTCACACGCCACTGATGTCGTGCAGACAACCAATCTTCTCTGGGAGAAAAAGTCCCGCAAATCATAATACGTTATAATTTCACATTGGTCTCCCAGAAAGATACAGGGGATATTTACTTTTCATGCTGCACGCAACTCCCCTAGCATCTTGCCCATAGTCATGATTGGGAAGAACTCTCCTCTGCGCATCTCTCAGTGAAATCCCGCACGGACCTGCCTGTTCATGTACATTCGACCCTTTTTAACATACACACTTACTATACCTGGAAATCCGCAGGTCGGTGCCAATACTTTTACCGGCGGCTCTGCTCCCATGCTCTCAGCTGAAAATAATTTTACAAACTTGCTATGAATTGAGTGATAATACCAGGACTTTTCGGCTTAGCCAGGGATCCGCAAGACCAATGATCGGAATCTCCAGGTCAAAACAATCTTCGCATGAATCATCAACCTAGCCCCCATCCCCATTTTAGTTCGGGTATGGGGTGAGGAAAGCGAGATAACCTGAGGATCAGAGACGACATACAAACTGGTGGCTGACATCGTCCAATCAAAGTATGGAGTTTTCTTCTCCACAGAGGAAACCTTCCGGTGTGGAGGCCACACACCACTGGGTTTTAAAATTAGTGAACTCAGGTGTGGGAACCCCATGGTCATCTCCTGGAAACTATCATCACTTGAAGGCTATCCAATCCGGAAATTGTCTTTGTGTGTTCCCCTCAGACGCTGAATGTTTATTTTTTCAGAAGGTCATGTACCCTTCACGTTAAATATGAAAGGGTTACCTTGATAAGCTTTCAGCTTTGTAGGCCTTAGCATACTACTTTCGCAAGCATTTACGTAACCATGCGTTTCTTTAGAATTTTAGTGGTATGCAATAAATGTTCGTGTTGATTTACCTACACAGTGGTGACGTGTCTGTATATATGGATTAGATGCCTACAGCCTTCGTTTAAATAATCTCGTGGGTGGAGTCAGATGGTTGTGGCCAGGGTGCTTGAGGGCAGATTATTTGTAAACAGTACGCCATCTTGGCTAGAGTGGGTGGGGTTTATTTATAGGCAATCTGTTAGTGACTCCATGTGTAAGTATACCCCCTTAATGGACTTGAGAGTGGCATTTCACTCCACAAGCGGCATAATATGTATCAGCACAGGGTATGCTATCCAACGGAGCATAACAGTTCCAACTGGGCGCACTTGGTTTCTCAGTCAGGGGTGTCTGACCTACTGTATATGACCGGTGCTCTATTATGTAATGTTCTGCATCGGAGTTGGGAGAGTCCCCACATTATAAAAGGTGGTGGGCGCAGTTTACTCTTTCTTATGTATTTTCATAATATACACGGGGATTAACTGACTTTATCAAAAAACTATTTGATATGTTGTAGGTAGGATCCATTTTAAGCACTTTGTGCAATGTGAATTAAGGTTCCCAAATTTGTACTCCTTCCCTTGTATTCTGCTAGGGCCTTCCCCTGCTATCAGTGACTCCTTAGAAGCTGTCTGCCAGCGCCACAGTCCATCTTCACGAGAGCTGACTATGGACGGGATGAATGAGACAATGTCCCTCTCCTCCCCACTGCTCTCACGTTTACCCTCTACAGCTCTGGTCAGATGGTCCAGCACTCACTAACGCTCCGTATCCACAACCAACTACAAAAAACACCTTATCATCTCCCTCAGCTTTCCTACATGCTGATATACACAAATAACCCACAAGATCCCACCACACAGATGCCAGATGTATCACAGTATCCCCTTCCTCCCTTCACAGCGGTAATATGGCAGGAGAGACTCCAAGTCTTAACTGTCCCCATCAGGTCTGGTGCTAAAGTTTTGACATAGATATTGAGATAGATTAGATAGGATAGATAGATATGATTCTAGATACATTATAATAGAGTCTGTAATTGGTCACAGGTAAACGCTGGTGATGATCGGTGAGATCACAGGAGGCAGCGACCCCGCCCTCCATCTTGACATGATGTTAAGTCCTTTTCAGAGCTCGTAACACATGTAGCTTGCTATGGGCCAAAAAAGGTACTAAATGAGGACCGCGAGGCAAAATACTTTGACGAATATTCCCAGGGACACTGGAGCAGAATTATGTATTTTTTTTGCCTTCAGAATGAACGGTTACACTTTAAAATGCTTGTCAGAAATCTGATCTAAATATCAGCCACCAGCATTCCTATGATAGCCAATAGATCTGCCACACAACAGGTCTGTGAGAGACCAACACTGATGATGGTGAAGGAGGGCCTCATCACCCTGTCATAGTATGTGGCAAGCTGCTAGAAAGTACTTGTAGAAGCGATTAACCTTTGTTATGTGACGGGGCCCGTGGGTCCCAATCATAAGTCGGGTACAGATCCTTGTTCCCTCTATTCGCATACTCCCAGCCTACTACCCTCCTATAAAGATCAATACACCAGCCACATCCTACACCATCCATGTACCGTGATAAATGCAAAGGCACAAACTAATAGTGTGTGAAGCAACATTCATGGTAATTCTGTAACCTTGACAACCCAACAAACCCTAAGTAAACGCACGACAACAACGGCCTCCCTAACTCGTCTACCCGCTAGGTCTGACCTAAGGACGACAACAGCGATGAGGACACTCCACCACCATCCTTCCAGACTGGAAATTTTTCTAGTACAACATCTTCCTCTTCTCAGGCGAGCATGGACTGCGAGAGGGATACTCACATAGATTCTCTTTACACATCGGATCAATATTCTAGTTTATTCTAATTAAATCGCACATTGGGTTTGTGCCTTTAGTGAGAAAGCTTGTAGAGTGGCCACACTAGTAATACTTGGGTCACCTAGAGCTTTGTCTTATTAACTTGGTCTGTGGCTATACAGAGAATGATCCGAACTCGTGCTGCAATTATTCCGCCTCTCGACCTTCCCCTCCCATGGCTGGGACGTCATGCAGGAAACGTGAATCATTAGCAGCCCGGACCCGACACCTCGTCCCATGCTCTCCGACTGCTTTCTTAGAAGTCTCTTTTATTTAGGTGACCCCTACAGATATAGTCAAGACCACCGCCGGATCAGGATGAAAGGAGAGCGTAATTTCCAGTGGGGTTTTTTTTTCTTTGCTTTTACGCTTAACCGCATGGTTATTTTCTTTAAAAAAACACCTTGGCATGCCCAATACTTCCAGATCGTCCATCACCCCTCACCTCTCTCCAGTCCGGAAGCTTACAGATCTTTTGGAGAAGTTTCTAAGACCATCTGATAAGAGTGAGTGAGGCCTAATTAAAGAAGGACCCCTTGCCCATGCCTCCATCCTTCAACAAACCAACGCTTCTTGACTTTCTTCCCATTATATAATCCTGTGCATGGAAAGAGCCATTACTATCCAAGATAAAAGAGTTACAACAATGTGGCGATGTCTGTTTCTATAGGAGATGACAGTAGATCGAGACCCTCACCTCTCCAGTTAGCAGGTGGAGGATCTCCAGTGTGAATGGATACTATTTTCTCCACCATCTTAATTTCTTTCGTCCGTCGTCCATCCTGGGAAGCTCATCCAAAAATCTTTGTTTACATCTATAGAGAGACAATTTGAGGTTAGGATTCATATATACCAACCTAACGCCAAAAGAGCATTTCATTAAAAAGGAAATCCTTTCAGATTGGGATTCATGTAAAAATGGAAATTAAGCTTACAAGAATTTGGGTTTTTAATTTGTCCACCCATATGGCCCCAACGGGCAAGTTGCTCCTTTGACCTCTGTGGGACGGAGTATGAGAGGTAAAGGCCTTAGCAACTTCCTCCCAGGTCGCCACCATATAATCACACCATAGAAACAAAGAAAGGGCGGCAAGAAAAAGCACCAACGGAAAAATAAGTTGATTTATAGGGGTGCAGTTATGTTCCATGAAAAAGCCTAACTTAAAAACTGTAAAACAAAAACAACATGTGATGTGGCCCGTGCTTAGTCCTTTTGGTAGCAAGGTTATTTTGTAGCTTTAAGGGGGTTTCCCACAAAGACAGTAGGCCCTAATCCAGCGATGATAGGGCCCAACTTGCTGACATGGGGGTCTCGTTACCCGAAACCCCCCAGATGACCAAAACAAGATGCTCCTACTCCGCCCCACTCTTGCCCCATGAGAGTAATGGGGCATACGTCCGTCGCATGACCACTCTGCTGCTCCATTAATCTCTCTCTATGGAGCTGGCGGAGATCGCTCCATCATTTCCCACATCGATGAGTGTTTGGGTGCTCCAGGGTGTCTGCTCCCCTCATTGTCTCCTGGGTCTGGTCGGAACTTCTTCAGAGAGCTGAATTTGAGAGAAACCCTCCTTCTCATTTACTAATGATTCTATGGTGTAACAAGTAACTATGATAAACTGAACCGCATTAAGCTCCCCCGCACCTCTCGCTGACCAAATGTGGATCTTCCCGGTGTAACTGAACCACTTGTGCCGGCTAGCGGTACCACTGGGCTCTACGACTCTCTGTATCTGGGATGGTTCCCGGACCTTGTCTGCCCAGACTGCTTCATCAATCTGCGCCTGGAGCAAAGCTTCCTTAACTTTTGGTGTCTGGATGATGTTGGGTCTCTCCTCGTCCCTTAGGATAGACGTGTCTTTATAGTGCGTTTTATTCTACTAACCTCCTGTTTGCGATACACTGGTTATCGTACCTACTCCCTTTCTCTTTATCAAATGACGTGATTATATATTATCATTATTATAAACAAAAAGTTAATTCAATCACTATGATGCAACATGAAGTGAACGAATATAAAATAGCAGAAAAGGAAGACTTCATCTAACAGGAGAACCCTCAACCTAAAATGTGGTTTATTGCAACCACATCATCAAAGGTACAATTACATATAAATTAAGAAAAACACAATGTTTTACAGAGATAGAGCAATCTGATGACATCATGTACCATATTCTGAAAATTTTTAAAAACCTTCTTCCATTGAATCAAAGCTCTTGTAAATCGTTAGAAACCAAACCTAACCCTTCCCCCATCCGTTCCCCCACCACTCTCCCTAAAAACCCCAGCTATTTTTCCCAACACTTTACAACTTTAGTCATAATGACATCTTTTCATATCTTTTTTTTACATTTTTTCCATCAATGCTACCCAGTCATTAATGTTGGGAGGAGGAGATTTGGCCATCAAACGTAGTTTTCGTTATGATCATGTGACTTGGTGGAGATCCACATGTCCTTCTTTCCCATTGTTTTGTTACCAGATTACAATACAACTACACCTCGGTGTTTTTCAAAATTACAGATTTAGATATTTATAGAAATGCTATCCACTTATGTATTAACAAATCACCTCAAAACCGCTTTGCTCTTCTGTTTTATCATTAGCAACCAATATCTGCATATAATAGAATCCATCTTTTTACTTAAAGCCCGAATTCCTTGTGTAAATCTATGAAGGCGGGGACACACACCGTTATTAAACAAAATGTACAGACCCTAGATGATTCCCCGCGTGTACCATACCCCCATGAATTACACTTAATTTCAAGTGCACCCCCCCAGACCACCCGGAAATACCTCCAAATCATTGTGTATATTGTCCAGCTGCGATTAATCAGAATACACACAGGGAATCTTTTTAAACCCCAATTATTCTATACTCAAATAGCGATCGATTCAGTAAGTGGCTGGTCCAGGGTTAGAGTTAACTTTACTTCTCCTTATATCCGTGTAACTATAAAAAGCGCTTCTCGCATAGAAAGTAGATTCTTGAATGAATTTATAAAAATACCTTATTGGTCCTAATTTTAAACAGTTTTTTACGAACCCAAAATTAAATCATCATTCAAGTCCATCATGGGACACAACTTCTCCGTCTATCACAATTCTCCAATTCCAAAGTACCCAGCTTTGGTTTCCCAAACACAAGACCATATTCTGTCACAGCTAAAAGGTGTGCAAACTCAACGGGAGAAGCAGTCATCGTGGGTGGTCATTACTGTTCCAAGACGGACTGGTAGTCAAAATTCCTTCACTAATTTAGTATCCGCACTGTCAACCTGCCATAGCATGAATCTTGTGCAGCTTCCTCCTTCGAGCCAACCCGGTGTCGAGGTATAGTCAGGCTAAACTTGAAGTGGAAAGATAGTAGGGGCACAGACAAGGGTGTCCTCTAAGCCAAGCTAATCCCATCCTCAAGGACCCCGTTCAAAACGCCTTGAGACGTCCAATGACCAGATAGGCTCCCCATAACCTCCTGGTGCATGCATGCTCAAAAAAGCCACAAAATTATTTCAGATTCTAATCTTCCAGGTATAACCCACATCTGTTCGGGTAGGATCAACACCTCCATTACTCTTTTTTCGTGTCTTTATAGCCAATACTATTAGGCAATGAACGGTATTTTATGGATTTGTACTTTGTACAGCGCTATAGGACTTTAACAATCAGTTTTACCAATTCACATAAAGTGCGGAGAAGGGGTAAACGCCTTAAATGGAACCTGTCAGCACATTTGGCACATATAAGGCCCAGTAAAGGTTCCTATGGAGCTCTTAAGTAACTGACTCTCCAACCCCCTTCTTTAGGCTAAAAACATTAGGTAGGGTTTGCTTACAGCCACATAAATCACCTTTTATCATTTAGATTACCTACGGCCACCCTCCCATCTTTCTCCTTCTCATGCCTTATGCCTTCTTATTGGTACCACAATTCATGTCATGTTCACCATAGTGACTCATCTCAGGTCCACAGGGTCACAGCAGCCTCCAGGCGACTTCTCACCTCCCTCTCCTCTTCCACTGGAGGCTGCTGTGATTTTCAAATGTCATCACAATACATGGTGTACATTTTTGCTATTCAGAGGCTAAGACCTGCGATGTGTCCAGATCACATGTCATTAATGTAACACAACTACCATGTAAAAAGATTGGACAATGGGCTCATTTACTCAGCTCCACAACGGCCGCACTTCGTCAGGTTTTCAACCAGCACGTGCCGTTTGCGCCGAATTCCGCTGGGATTTTGGCCGCAAATCAAGATGCGTTAAATCATTCATGTCGCCCGGCGTTTCACGCGACGAAGGCGTTGCATTGGGAAAAAACACGAATTTGTCAAAAACTAAATTGATGTATCCAGTAAATTCAATCACTCACTGGCAAGAACCCGGGGAAAAGATTGTGTAAATGCATAACATGATGGGAACATTCGGCGGCAGAGTACGCAGACAGCGATCACACTGGTGGACATCGCGCGCACCGACCTTAGTGAATCCCGTGAACCCCGAATCCTCTCAGAACGCGCAGCTGGATCACGCTCGGACGGGGTAAGTTAATGACCCCCCATTTGTATTTCCCATTTCCCATGTACCAAGACTTTATTATGTCTCTGTAGTTGAATATAGTCAGACATCCCTCGACATCAGAGGCAAGCAAGATTTGAAGAGACAACGGGGCTTTCATTTACTTAAGGACTCCCGCGTGCCGCATTTCCGGCAATTTTCCAACCTTTTTCGGGTATCTGCGCCGAGATTGTGTCGCAAACGATCGGATATTTGGTGCATCATCGCTGACTTTCACGCACACAATCGGGGAAGGGGGGGGTTGTGCCGCCATCAGACTATCCCACTGTTCGGAAAAGGTGGAACTCGGGGACCTGAACCAGTGGAAGCGACACATGCAGGAAATCGCCCGCCGACGATCTACGTGACTCGTGGCAGTAGTTCATTCTCGTCCTGGACACTCCCGGATCGGAATCGCGCAGAACCAGGTATATAACAATTGATCGCAATAATTGGTGCCATGAAATCCACCGGCTTTATTTTTTTAGACCCCCTTGTGGTACTTAACCCTAGGAGTGGGTTTTGATCCCTCCATAACTGCACTATTAACTATATTTCTATAGACCGTGCCACGGTAGCTACAATTACAAATATTCAGCAATGATGGGTCCTCTTCTGTCGTTCATCTTTCCCCAAATGACACCACAGGGTAGTGACCATGAAAGCA
The DNA here is from genome assembly GCA_019512145.1 of Engystomops pustulosus. Classification (NCBI taxonomy): domain Eukaryota; kingdom Metazoa; phylum Chordata; class Amphibia; order Anura; family Leptodactylidae; genus Engystomops; species Engystomops pustulosus. Next base: position 18,449 of record WNYA01001628.1, read on the forward strand.
CAGTATGGCAGCGTTCATGCAGAGCTTTTTTCAGAGGTAGTGAAGGGGTTAACACGACTAGTTGTGTGTTTCTGTCAGAATATAAGCAAACACCCTGGCTTGTTAGGCAAAAGGCTCAAGGCAGCCTATGGTTCAGTAAGAACAATCTGACCCAAGCCCTGTCAAACATAGTAACACCTCCCAAATCGCAGTAAACTTTATGAAAAGTCTTGAGCCAAAAACAGCTGTACTTAAAGGGGTTGTCCGACGTCTCTTGTAAAAAAAAAAAAAAAAAACAAAGGGCCATGAGCTATGGGCTGCTTAAAAAATAAACGACCTACTTACCTTCCGGTGCCCTCCGGTAATCTAGCGCTGGCTGTTGCCTTAGCCCGGTCCCGCGCGCCATGTAAACAAGATATGACCCGCCGCCGCTAAGACCCTTCGCATGGACTTCCCCCTTTTTCCGTGCCTGGACAATACCCCCTACCACCTTCCTCCCCATACCCAGCTGTGTATAGGGACTTTATAGGCCGTGACCCTGGCCGAACACGGAGTACCTTGCGCTGCTCCGGCGGCCAATTTTGTTTACATGGCGCCCGGACCGGAAGTAACAGCAGCGCTGGAACCGAGGCACCGGAAGTAAGTAGACTTTATTATTTTTAAGCAGCCCCCAACCCGCCCTTTTAGTTTTTTCTTCAAGAACTCGACACCCTATTTTTTTTTTTTTTTTAATCAACTCAATTTTTGATTTTCATCAGAAAAATTTAACACATTCATCAACCCTTGTCTCTCTGGCAGTACAGCGGAGGACCCGGCACAAAGACAGGACTGTGACAGCTGGTGCATAGAGATGTAACGTGTAACATGCCCATCTGCATCCCCGTCTCTCTCTCAACTTGAATGAGGAGAAATACATTGAGCAGACTTGACACTACTATTAGAACATCCCCGTCGACGCACCAGAGATTGTCCCAAGAGTGGACCCACGACCGCCGTGAACTTATCCATTTGATTATTATACATTGAGGCAGTCAGGTGCTCCATTATCTTAGATCTTTAATTCGGTGTACTAGATCCAGAGTGGAAGGCTAAGTGGGTTTCTTCCAAAATAAGGAGGGTAAGCATTTGTGCGCGCTGAGGATGCATAAGGAGCAGCTTGGCACGTGGACCCCTTATGGTTTTCGTTGATCGGTTTGAGTACAGGAGACGCTCGGGTCTAGCGGGAACATTCCAGCCCAGTGGGCTACGGCTCGTGTCTGACTGTCTCGTAGGATTTGTACAAGTTGGGCAGAATATCCCTAGAATATCATTCTCTTAATAGACCACCCTAGTGGGCACTGGCAATCCGCAGCACTTATTATCATGAATGTCGGGTGTTCACTTTGTGGAGCAGATTCTGGGGTCATGGGGTACCAGCTGCATAAGGATTTTTATTAGATTTTCGCTTATAAAGGGTAATGACAGAGGATTTTTTGGCTCTAGCCCAGACCATCTGCCCTGGGCAGGCTCCGTCTCCTGAGAGGTTTATTGCCTACCAAAAGGGGTGGTATATCTGCTGTTACACCCTGTGCCATGTATGAGTCTGAGGGGTATATACTTCTGTTACACCCGGTGATTTGATCCGAGGTGTTTCTCGTACTATTTGTAATGCTGTCCTGAGTGGTATATAATCTTGCTGTGTACATCCTGTGCCATGTATGTATGTCATGAGGGGGTCACTATACTGACGCTGTGTTACACACCTACCGCTATGCTTATGTAATGTCTAGGGGGTATACTACTTGACTGTGACTACACCCTGTGCCAATGTATGTTAATTCTTGAGGGGGTAAATACTGCGTGTACAACCCTGTCTTCATGTCATGTAAGTGTCATGAGGGGTATATACTGGCTGGTGTACGCCCTGTGCATGTATGTATTCACATGTCTGGGGGGGTATATACTGGCTGTGTACACCTTCCATGTATGGTAGTGTTTAGGGGGGTATATTTGACTGGCTAGTGTACAACCCTGTCAGTAGTTAATTTAGGGCGTAATGTCTGTGATGGTCATATATGCTGAGCGTAAATACTGTGTGCACACCCTGGTGCCATGTGATGTAATGTCGGAGGGGGTAAGTACTGCTTGTTCACCCTGTGCCATGTATGTAATGTCTGAGGGGTATATACTGGCTGTGTACACCTTTTGCCTGTTATGTAATGTCTGAGGGGGTATATACTAGCTGTGTACACCTGGGTCATATGGTTCTGAGTAACCTGTGCACGATGTAGTGTAATGTTCTGAGGGGGTATATACTGCATGTGTAACAACACCCGGTATGCCTGTATGTAAGTTCTGAGGGGCGTATAATAGGGGGTACCTGGCGTGTATAATTATCGGTCAATCTCTGTGTACTGTACGTGTAGGATGTCTGAGGGTGAGTACGTATCTGCCTGTCTACACCCTCTGCCGTTGTATGTTAATGTCTGAGGGGTATAACTACTCTGTGTCACCCTGTCCAGTGTTCTGTAATGTCTGAGAGGTGTATAACTCACCTGCCTGTCGTCCCCTGTGACGTGGTACTGTAATCTTCTGAGGGGGTTTCTAGCCTGTGTGTACTCCCCTGTGCATCGTGTAATGGTCTGGGGGGGTAATACTGCTAGTAGTACCCTGTGTCCTGTAGGTTGAATGCCTGGACAGGGGTAATACTACTGCTGTTAACACCTGTGCCAGTGTATTAAGATGCTGAGGGGTATTACTGCTGTGTACAACCCTGTGCCAATGTATGTATGTAGGCTGGAGGGGGTATATATGCTGTGCTACACCCTGGTCAGTATGTATAATGCCTGAGGGGGTATATAGCTAGTGTTACACTTCGCTGTTCCTGTAAGTAATATGTCTGAGGGGTATACTCTCAGGCTTAACCCTGGTGTCCTATGTAATGGTAATGTCGTAGGGGGGTATATACGTTCTGTGTACACCGTGCCATGTAATTATGTCTGAGGGTTATACTGCTGTAGACACCCTGTGCCATGTATGTTAATGCTCTGAGGGCGTATATACTGCTGTGTTCACACCCTGTGCCATGCTAATGTCATTGTCTGAGGGGGTCACTAGCTGCGTGTACACCTAGTTCCATGGTTTGTAATGTCTAAGGAGTGGGGGTAGTATACTGCTGTTGTACATCCCTGTGCCTGTATGTAATGTCTAGGGGGGTAGATACTGCTGTGTACATCCCGTGTGCCATGTATGTAATTTGAGGGGTATATATCGCTGTGTACACCCTGTGTCATGTTATGGACTGTCTGAGGGGGTATATACTGCTGTGTACACCCTGTGCCATGTAGTAATGTCTGAGGGGGGTATATACTGCTCGTGTAACCCGTGCCATGTATGTAATACTCTGAGGGGGTATATACTGCTGTGTAACCCTGCCAATGATGTCAGGAATCTGGTGTCACCGATGTATGTAATTGCTATAGGAGGTAATTACTGCTGTGTACATCCTGTCTTGTCAGCTGTTGTTTCTTCGAGGGGGTTATACGTGCTTGTACCCCTGTCGTGTATGTAAGCTCGAGGGGTATATACGGCTGTTTACACCGGTCCTGTATGTAAATGTCGTAGTGGTGTATATTACGTCTTGTGTACACTCCCTGTGCACGTGTGTAATGTCTGGGGTCGTCATATACTCGCTGTGTACACCTGTGCCTGTATGGTAATGTCTGAGGGGGTTATAACTGCTGTGTACACCCTTGCCATCTTATGTAATAGGTCTGAGGATGTAATATATGGTAAGGAAGATGCTAACTAATCAACCAACTTACATGCCCAGTCGGGTGGCGGTGGCCCCAGTCATGACCCATCATTGATCAGTCTGGGATCGCCAGGAATGCAGCCTTATACAGAGACCTCAGATCATATGATCAACCACTCGTCCACTTTAGTACCGTTATCGGGGAGCCCATCCCCCATCAGGTGCTGCCCCTAGATTTCAGATCACTTCGTTACTATTTTCCCGTCACTTCCAGTTCGTGGGTGACAGTGCATCCACGTGATTGCCACGGGATCCCGGAAATGTTAGCCCAGCGTGTCACACATCCGTGCGTATACGCATCGTGCTAGCAGAGTGGACCTCACCCGTACCATAGAGGAAGCGGGGTGGGGTAGGGGGGGGCACGGGCATTACCCTGGTACAATAGTTTTGACATTCTTCCCTCTACCCCTTAGGAGGAGCAGAGACCCCTCTCTTGCCTGACCACCGCTGTAAGGGACAGGAAGAACACTGGCGGAGGCACTTTAACCCTCTCTTTGTAATGGATAAGTACAAAAAACTTTTACTAAAATTAGTGTAAAAACACATTCAGATAATCCTTTTCTAACTTTCTGCTTTCTTGGAAATGTTCTCTATTGAGAAATCCGCAATCTTTCTCCAGATATCGCATCACACTCAGAGTTTCTGCTATCCGTAACCCCTGACCCCCGTCCGCGCTTTCATTCACAGAATTCTCCTAATTATATATTACGATCCCGGGCGCCTTCAGGACTTTTCTCCCCAGGAAAAACCCTGGTTCTAAGGAAGCTGCTAAAATGTATAATTGTGTCAGATCTGGACAGAGCCCGACCACCAAACGTATACCGGGACCGGGATGTGCAAGACATTCCCAGCTGCCGGTGTCTTCTTACCTTCTAGCAGTCCCATGGGCAGGTGTGAGAGCCGCCTTGGGCAGCCAGTGCTGTATAATTGATTTAGATCATCCTGATCACAGAGAGACAACAGCGCTGACTACCCACCGGACCTGCACTGCCGCATATAAGGCCCTTTGATGAATGTCACCACAATGTTACCATTACAAGGGGCGGAGCTCAGCAGCGATAGGAGAGGCGGAAGGACTGTGATGAATTGCACCACCATGTGACCAGTACCAGGAGGGGTGGAATCGGTAGTGGAGTAGAGGCTGAAGCCCCTGTGAATTAATTTCACCCCCCACATGTGAGGCTGAAGGACCTGTGGATGACCCATGTGATTAACCCTGTGACCATACAGAGGGGCGGAGCTCGGCAGGGGATGGATAGCTGAATGACCTGTGTGATGTCACCCACCATGTGACCAGTACCGTAGGGATGCGGATCTCAGCAGGAAAGGAAGGTTGAATGACCTTTGATGATTCCCCACCATGTGACGCAGTACCAAGCCGAGCTCAGCATGGAGAGGAGAGGCTGAAGGACCTGTGATGAAACCCATGTGATAACCCATGTGACCAGTACAGGAGGGGCGGAGCTCAGCAGGGAGAGGAGAGGCTGAAGGATGATGGCACATCTTCACCAAAGGTCCTTTAGCTCTTGCAATGGATGGATGAGTCTAGAAAGGAGTCCTCCCTCCAGCAACTCCATTGTAGACCATTCAGAATGGAGGTGCAGAGGAAAGGACCTGTAGTTCTATACACTTCAGTGCTGAACGCTAGAATGAAGCGGCGTACAGCAGATTCCTATAGAAACCCAATTCCATCACCTCACTATAGAACAAGTGTCTGTGGGGAGGGTCCTGCAGCTGCTGCAGAACAGCTTTAAAGAAAATCTTTTTTATTGATGCTTATTAATAAGTATTGTTAAAATAACAAATGCCTTATTCACAATATCCCAAAAGAATGTTTATATTTTTTCAATGCATATTTATACCACATTAATAAGTAATGATTAGTGTACCCTGTCAGGATTTATTACGCGTATATGTTGTAAGCTTTGTGAAACTAGTGGGCAATTACTAACTTTTTTTTTGAACTCTATACCATTGGGCATCTATTGAAGCGTCCAGCAGCTTTTACAAACATCCATCCTGGAGTCTTTACAGCTGATAAACTCTACCTGTCTATGTTCTGTGTGCTTCAAAAGCCTGTGTCACCAACACCTCTCTCTGCACTAACCCCCACCTCCTGCATCAAGGGATTTGGAAACAAGGACTGTTTAAACTGCTTATTTCTGTTATTTTCTCTCCCTTTTTTATTTATTAAACTTTTTGCTGTTGGTGTCCATGTTATGTTGTAATTGTCCTTTTGTTTGTTTAATATATTTTTATATGCAATGTGTTTCGGTAGGGGTTAGGGTTAGTAAGGGTAGGGTCTAGGTTGTAGGGTTATGGGTTAGATGTTAGGGTTAGGGTGGGGTTAGGGTATAGGGTTAGTGCGGTTACGGGTTAGGGGGTTTAGGTCGTTAGGGTAGTGGTGCTTAGGTTTACAGGGTAGGGGGTTGGGTTAGGGGGGTTAGGGTTAGTGGGTTAGGGTTAGGGGTTAGGGTTAGGGGGTTAGGTCAGTTATCTGGGTTAGGGGTAGTGTTAGGGTAGTGGTTTAGGGTTAGGGCTTAGGCGTTAGGGTTAGGTTGGGGTTAGGGTTGGGGGTTAGGTTTAGGGGTTAGGGTTTGGGTTAGGGTTTAGGGTTGGGTTAGGGTTGGGGTTAGGGTTAGGGGGTTAGGGTTAGGGTTCATCCTCTCTTCTCCCTCCATTATCACCTACCTGTGGTGTCACCTCCGGGAATGTCCTCCATCACTTCCCTCTTACACGGGTGATCGCCCCTCATCCGCTCTTCTCCCTCCATTATCACCTACCTGTGGTGTCACCTCCAGGAATGTCCTCCACCACTTCCCTCTTACACGGGTGATCGCTCCTCATCCTCTCTTCTCCCTCCATTATCACCTACCTGTGGTGTCACCTCCGGGAATGTCCTCCACCACTTCCCTGTTACACGGGTGATCGCCCCTCATCCTCTCTTCTCCCTCCATTATCACCTACCTGTGGTGTCACCTCCAGGAATGTCCTCCACCACTTCCCTGTTACACTGGTGATCGCCCCTCATCCTCTCTTCTCCCTCCATTATCACCTACCTGTGGTGTCACCTCCAGGAATGTCCTCCACCACTTTCCTCTTACACGGGTGATCGCCCCTCATACTCTCTTCTCCCTCCATTATCACCTACCTGTGGTGTCACCTCCAGGATTACTCTATAGAAGCTAGTAACGAAATAGCTCGTTGTCCCCAGACAGTTTTGTATGAAAACACAAGATAACAACAAAGACAGAAACTCAACTAGAATTGAAGTTAATTGAAAACGGGAGGAATCACATTAACCTTACTAATCCACAAATACCACTCAATTCACCAGTGTTTAAAAGATTGTTTCTAACATGGAACATCTTTTACAGGATAACGTATGCTCCTCTTTTAACATGAAAACCCGCAGTTCGTGTCACATAGGCAAAAAATTGGGTATTAAATGCCCCCACTGTCCCAAACAATAACCCAAACGAAGCCAACAACCAACTTTAGGAGACCACACTGGTTCTATCCGTCTAACCCGACTCCCCTGCAATACTGTACTGTGCATGATGTACCAGCATACGCAGCACACCACAATACAAAAAAGGTTGTGAAGCCCGATATTAAATACAATGACAACATTGTATTCACTGGATTACACCTTGGGTATACAGTCCATGCGGAATTTATATGGTCAACACAAGGGTGAAACAATCACAAGAAATCAAGGACATCTGCACAATCTAGAAGAGCGAACACGACTACACCCCTTTCAGAACACTTACAACCTAATGCAGACCGAGGAATAATGGCAACAAAGGTTTTTGGCTAGAGAGCGTGAACGAAACTGAGGGGTGGTGGGGAGACCTCATCTAAACACCTGGTCAGATGCGGAGAGCCGCTGGATATTTGACTGGCCAACATTGGCCCCGGAGGGGTTTTAACAATGAGATTAATTTTTGGGTTTGTAATGGAGAAAGAAAATGACCTCGACTGATTGGTCTCTTATTAATCATTCTCTTTTAAAGCCACATGTCACCGTCTGATCTTTTAGTTTAATAACACATGACACACAAATAGTGATTTTTAACACATTCAGTTTCATTTCTTTTTAACCGCGATGGATTATATTGTTATACTTTTTTTTGTTTGTTTCTTGAGTGGACAATGCCTCTTCCATTCAACTTTAAATAAAGATTCTACCATACTCCTTCCCTCCTAATTAGATTGTAGAAATTTACCGGGCATATATAGGTTCCTTGCACCCTTCTTATAATTACGAAGTATGGTAAATGCATTATGACCGTATCTTGCTTTGAATCATCGAAGATATTCTGAAAATAACATCAACCACAATCCCGACATTAATTTTCCACTGACGCACTTAGGCCCGTTCCCCCTTACGAGGGTGGATGCGATGAACTGTGAGTTTCACTCCCGGTGCTGTAGCGCGTTCTGGAAGCCTGCGTTCCCCCGCATCCACATGCGTTTGCGAGTGTCTGCACCAGTCATCGCATCACACCCTCGCAATGTGAACGGCCTTATAAGATTGCAGCAAACCACGGGCGGAGCTCTATTGGAAGTTGAAAATCACGCAGGGTCAGAGAAGGGTGACTCTACCCTCAGGAAGATGCCGCGCTACCTATGGTCCCACCGCTCCATCCGTACCTTAGAGTGACTTCAAATATTCCACTTCCGACTCATCTGATGTGTCGGTCCGACAACCCACCTTCAAAGAACATTTGCGCAAAGGGGTTCTTAGGTTTTCCATCCATACTCACCTCTGCTCTTGGACTACTCAACTCTGCTCACAGAAAGCCTCGACTACATTTATGGATCCTAATGTCCTGTGGGACTGTCACACTGCGGAGAACTTGTTCCTGTCATACACTCACCTCCTCAATTGAAGGCGTTTTTATCATGGTCACTTCTCCACCACTCAGCCAATCCTCTCTTCACTCATATATCATTGTTTGCCATCAGTAGTCACAGCGCAGGAGATTGTTATTTTGTCTTCCCTCCATTAATCACTGCTGGTAGTATTACCGTAATTTCCTAGTGGTGGAACCCATGCTCAATTCCTCCCCCTAAAACAAATCCATTATCCACCTACCTCTGTTATTCCGTATCTGTCCTCCCCCCACTTCCTCTCTCACACGGGTGATCGCCCCCCCTCATCTCTCTTCTCCCTCCATTATTACCTACCTGTGGTGTCACCTCCGGAATGTACCTCCACCACTCCCTCTTACAATCACGGGTGATCGCTCCTCATCCTCTTCTTCTCCTCCATTAATCACCTACCTGTGGTGTCACCTCCGGGAATGTCCTCCACCACTTCCTCCTAACAGACGGTATATCGCCCCTCATCCTCTCTCCCTCCATTATCACCTAACCTGTGGTGTCACCTCCGGTGACATGTCCTCCCCATGTCCCTGCTACCGGGTGATCGCCCATCATCCTCTACTTCTCCACTCCATTATAATCACCTACCTGGGTCCACCTCCAGGAATGTCCCCCCACATTCCCCTCTCTACACTGGTGATCGCTTCTCAAC
>WNYA01001628.1:27858-65514 GCA_019512145.1 Engystomops pustulosus
CATCCTCTCTTCTCCCTCCATTATCACCTACCTGTGGTGTCACCTCCGGGAATGTCCTCCACCACTTCCCTCTTACACGGGTGATCGCCCCTCATCCTCTCTTCTCCCTCCATTATTACCTACCTGTGGTGTCACCTCCAGGAATGTCCTCCACCACTTCCCTCTTACACGGGTGATCGCTCCTCATCCTCTCTTCTCCCTCCATTATCACCTACCTGTGGTGTCACCTCCAGGAATGTCCCCCACCACTTCCCTCTTATACGGGTGATCGCCCCTCATCCTCTCTTCTCCCTCCATTATCACCTACCTGTGGTGTCACCTCCAGGAATGTCCTCCACCACTTCCCTCTTACATGGGTGATTGCTCCTCATCCTCTCTTCTCCCTCCATTATCACCTACCTGTGGTGTCACCTCCAGGAATGTCCTCCACCACTTCCCTCTTACACGGGTGATCGCCCCTCATCCTCTCTTCTTCAGCCTCCGCTATAATCCTAGTCCCATCTTCTCCCTGATTTGTCAGGAGACAGGGGGAACCATCAGATCAACACAAGAGCCCCCACAATCTATGAGCACAGGACAGACTCTCCATGCACTATACTGATGTGGTATCGGGCTCAGCTCCATTTACCTGATGATTCTCTGGGACATTGGGCATCTCCTTTGAGTCGTCTTGGGAGTACAGACAAAAGGAACATCTCTCTGGTGGATTCCTACTACTGGATCCATCTGTGGAGACACAGACACAGTGACTACATGAGCGATTGTAGGCTACTCTGTACACAGACAGCACCTGCAGCTTCCTTCTCTCTGAAATTGGGATTAAAAACCAGTTTTTGAAGTTACTATTATGTTACGACCCCTTCATGATGCACAAGCATGTACAATGCCTGCAGAAATGTTCAGAATAAATCCCTGGATTAAATCTCCATGCCGAAAGAAGGCCTGCTTCTGAACCTGCCCAGGGTATAGTTTACAGGGGGACATGAACTGCTAGTGAACCCTCAAGGCTTCATCTGGTTTGCAGAAGCTAAACTATGGAGTAGAGTCTAAGATTGTGATTTCACTCTACTCCGATCCTTTGCGCCAATGGGGTTAGGGTTGGAGCTCTTGCTGTAGTAATAGACATCTGGAATATCCTTCAATACCTGCCAAGCATCCCACAGGCAGCTGGAGAAGCACAGGAAGCTCTTCCAGACCCATGTGTTACATTTCACAGGTTTACAAGATGACAGAAGAATAGAAATGATGCTGTTAGATGTATGTTGGACATACAGAACATTCAGGGAGCAGTGGAGGAGTCCAGCCCTAACTATTTGTTAGATGCAGAAGCCGTGGAATCTAGATGGGATTTACTAGACCATGAGTGATCAGGAGATCCCCAGGAGAGGTGATAAATGTCCAATCATAATGTGAGGATAATGGATGTTTATGGGAAAAACCGTCAGGAAAAATAAAACAAAATGCAAGCTGCTACATAGCATATAGTGGCAAGACACAGTGGGGCAGATTTATCAAGCTGTCTGAAAGTCAGAATATTTCTAGTTGCCCATGGCAAGCAATCACAGCTCCCCTTTAAAATATTCATGAGCACTGATAAAATGAAAGCTGAGCTGTGATTGGTTGCCATGGGCAACTAGAAATATTCTGACTTTCAGACACTTGATAAATCTGCCCCAGTATGTGCAATCACCACACCAAAGCGTCCACGCCACTGAATGTAGTGCAGCACAACCTTCTCTGGGAGAAAGAAGTCCGCAAATCATAATCGTTATATTTCACATTGTCCCCAGAAAAGAACAAGGGGGATATTTATCATGCGCCGAATCCGCCATAAATATGCCCATAGTCATGATTGGGAAGAACTCTCCCATCAGTGAACCCAGCAGGACCTGCAATCATGTACATTAACCCTTTTAAACCCACTTACCTATCCTGGAAAATGCCGCAGGTCGGTGTCCATACTTTTACCGTGCTCTGCTCCCAGCTCCAGCGTGAAAATAATTTACAACTTGTAGAATTAGTGATAATACCAGGACTTTTGGCTTAGCCAGGGATCCGAAGACCAATGGATGGAATCCCAGTCAAATTGCAGAACACAAGCCTAGCCACCCCAAGTTTGGTATGGGGTGAGGAAAGCGAGATAACCTGAGGATCAGAAGAAATGACACGGGTGTGACATCTTCCAATCAAAAGTTATGGAGTTTTTCCACAGAGGAAACCTTTCGGGGGTGGAGGCCAACACCCACTGGGTTTAAATTAGTGAATCAAGGGGAACCCCATGGTCAGTCTTGGAAACTATCATCACTGGAAGGCTATCCGGAAATTGTCTTTGTTGTGTTCCCAGAGCTGAAGTTTATGTTTTTAGAAGTGTATTGTACCTTCACGTATATATGAAAGTGTTAACCTTGATAAGCTTCAGCTTTTAGCCTTAGAGAATCTAAGTTTCGCAAAGCATTTACGTAACCAGGTTCTTTAGAATATTTAGTGATTGCATGTTCTGTGTGATTTACCAGTGTGCGTTGTATATGTGGATGAGATGCCTACAGCCTTCTTTAAATACATTCGTGGGTGGAGGCAGTGGGTTGTCAGGGTGTTGAGGGCAAGATTTAGTGTAACGACGCCATCTTGGTAGGTGGGTGGGGTTTTATAGGCTAATCTGTTAGGACTCCATTGTGTAAGTATACCCCCTGAATGGACTTGAGAGTGGCATTTCATCACACAGGGCATAATAGTATCAGCACAGGGATGCTACCAACGGAGGCAGTAAAGTTCCAATGGGGCACTTGGTTTCTCATGCAGGGGGTCTGACCTACTGATAATGAACCGGTGGCATCTATTATGTAATGTTCTGCATCGGAGGTTGGAGATCCCCAATTATAAAAGGTGGAGATTTCTTTTTATTATTTTCATAATATACAGAGGGAGTAACTGACATTTCAAAAAAACTTTTGATATGTTGTAGGGTAGGTCATTTTAAGCCATTTTGCAATTGAATTAGTTACCCAAATTTTGCTCCTTCCTCTTGTATTCTGCAGCCTTCCCCCTGCTATCAGTGACTCCTTAGATAGCTGTTGCCAGGCCCAGTCCATCTTCACAGAGCTGACTATGGAGGGAGAATGAGACATGTCCTCTCCTCCCCCTGCTCTCAGCTGTTTACCTCATGGCTCAGTGGTCCAGCACTCACTAATGTAGTAACCACACAACTACACCCTTATCTCTCCCTCAGCTTTCCCTACATCTGTATATACACAAATAATCCACACAGACACAAGATGCAGAGTGATCACAGTATCCCCTTCACTCACACTTCACAGCAGGAAATGGCAGGAGAGACTCCAAGTCTTCAAGCTGTCCCATCAGGTGCTGTGCTAAAGTTTGACATAGATATGAGATAGATAGATAGGATATAGATAGATATGACTAGATAATATATAGATAGAGTGTAATTGGTCAGCAGGACACGCTGGTGATGATGTCACAGGAGGCAGGCCCCGCCCCTCCATCTTGCTGATTGTAGTCTTTTCGAGAGCTGAAACCATGGTTGCTATGGGCCAAAAAAGGTACTAAATGAGGACCGAGAGGCAAAATACTTTGAGGAATGATTCCCAGGGACACCTGGAGCAGAATTATGTATTTTTTGCTCAGAATGACGGTTACACTTTAATGTTTAAACTGTCTATGATATCAGCCCCAGCATTCCTAGATGCCAATATCTGCCACACACAGGTGGAGGACCAACACTGTGATGTGAGGAGGGCCTGCATCACACCTGTACATATATGTGCAAGCTGCTAAGAAAAGTACATTTAGACGATTACCTTGTGATGTGCGGGGCCGGGGGTCCTCCATCATGAAGTCTGGGTACAGATCCTTGTGTCCCTCTATATACTCCCACTCCTCCATAGAGAAATACACAGCCACATCCTGACACCTCACATGTACCTGATAAATGCAAAGGCACAAACTAATAGTGGGAAGAGACATTCATGGTATTTTGGAACCTTACAGCCACCATAGAGTAAGCAGCACAGACAACAACGGCCTCCTATCGTCTAGCAGTGTCTGACATAGGACGACAACAGGCGATGAGGACACTCCACCCTCTTCCAGGACTGGAGAATTTTTCTAGTACAACATTCCTCTTCTCAGCAGAGGCAGGACTGGAGAGGGTGACCAGCATAGAATTTCTTTTTACACAGGATTCATTTCTAGTTTATTCTATTATGTCCCATTGGGTTTGTGCCTTTAGTGAGAAAGCTTGAGGAGTGCCACTAAGTAATAGACTTGGGATCATAGAGCTTTGTCTTAATTTAACTTGTGTCTGTGGTATACGAGATGTCCGACACTCCGTGCTGCTAATTATTCCCGCCTCTCGCACCTCCCTCTCCCATGCTGGGACGTCATGCAGGAAACGTGAATAATTAGCAGCCCGGACCACCGGACACCTCGTCCCCATGCTCCCGACTGCTTTTTAGAAGTCTCTTTATTTAGGTGACCCCTACAAGATTAGTGAAGACCACCGCCGGGATCAGGATGAAGAGGAGAGTAATTTCAGTGGGGTTTTTTTTGCTTTTTTACGTTTACCGACTGGTTGATTTCTTTAAAAAACCTTGGTCATGCCCAATACTTCCAGATCTTCCAGCACCCCTCACCTCTCCAGTCAGGAGCTTACAGATCTTGTTGGAAAGTTCTAAGACCATCTGATAAGAGTGAGGTGGAGGCCTAATTAAAGGACCCTTGCCCATGCTCCATCCTTCACCGTCTTCTGTGACTTTCTTCACCATTATATAATCCTGTGCATGGAAAGAGACATTACTATCAGATAAGAGAGTACACATCGTGGCGATTCTGTATATGGAGATAGAGTAGATGAGACCCTCACCTCTCCAGTTAGCAGGTGGAGGATCTCCAGTGTGATGGATACTATTCTCTCCACCATCTGATTTCTGTCCTCGTCCATCCTTGGGAAGTCAGTCAGCAAAATCTTTGTTTAGCAGTCTAGAGAGACAATTGAGGAGGAGTCATATTACCCCAAAAGAGCATTTCATCCCCTAAACAGGAAATCCTTTCAGATTGGGATATACAGAAAAATGGAATTAGACTTACAAGGAATTTGGGTTTTTATTTGTCCACCATGATGGCCCCACCGGGCAGTTGCTCCTTGACCTCTGTAGGGACAGGAATGTATGAGAGGTTAAAGGCCTTAGCAACTTCTCACCAGTCTCCACCATATAAATCACACCAGTAGAAAAAAGAAAGGGGAAGAAAAAGCAACAAGGGAAAAATAAGTGATTATAGGGGGGAGTATGTTCCATGAAAACAGAACTTAAAAACTGGTAAAAAAAAAAACAGTGTGGTGTGGCCGTGCTTAGCCTTTGTGGTAGCAGGTTATTTTGTAGCTTAAAGGGGGTTTCCCACAAAGACAAGTTAGGCCCTATCCGCGGGATAGGGCCCAACTTGCTGATCAGTGGGGGTCTCAGTACCGAGACCCCCACAGATGACAAAAACGAGGAGTCCGATCGACCACTCTTTGCTCCATGAGAGTAATGGGGCATACGGCCGTGCAGGACCACTCTGCTCCATTAATCTCTATGGAGCTGGCGGAGATCGCTCCATTCATTCCCACATCGATGAGTGTTTGGGTCTCCAGGGTGTCTGCTCCCCTCATGTGTCTCCTGGGTCTGGTCAGGGACATTCTTCAGGCTGAATTTGAGAGAACCCTCTTTCATTTACTAATGTTCTATGGTAAGAAGGTAACTATGATAAACTGGAAACCTCTTAAGCTCCCCGCACCTCTCGCTGACCAATGTGGATCTTCCGGTGTATGAACTCACTTGTGCGGCTAGCGGTACCCTGGGCTCTACTCTCTGATCTGGGATGTTCGGTTGGCTGCCCAGACTGCTTCATATGCGCTGGAGCAATAGCTTCCTTACTTGTGTGTCTGGATGAATGTGTGTTCTCCGTCCTAGGGATGAAGTGTCTTTTAGTGCTGTTATTCTCACTCCATGTTTGCATCACTGGTTATGTTACTCCTTTTATACAAATGACTGATATATATATATATATATATATAAAAAATTGTTTATTTTCAAATTCCACATATACAAATGAACGACAAAAATATAAAATACAGGAAAAGAGAAGATCTTTACAGAGACCTCTAAAGCAGACAAATGGATTGACCACATCATTGGGTACAATAGACATATTATAAAAAAAATTATTTTTAAAGAGAATCTATTGCCTATATCCACTTGAAATCAAAGCTCTTTGTAAAATCGTTAGAAACCAAACCCTAACCCTTCCCCCTCCTTTCCCCCCACCACTCTCCCTAAAGACCCCAGATTTTTCCCAACACTTTAAACTTTAGCATAATGCATCTTTTCATATTTTTTTACATTTTTTCCATCAATGCTACCCAGTAATTTATGTTGGGAGGAGGATTGGCATTCACCTAGTTTCGTGTGATCAAGGTGACTTGGGATCACATGGCTTCTTTCCCATTGTTTTTCCAGATTAAATACAACACCTCGTGTGTTTTCAAAATTTAAGATTTTATATATTTTAGAAATGCTATCCACTTATGTATTACAAATCACCTCAAAACCTGCTTTGCTTTCTGTTTTATCATTAGCAACCAATATCTGCATATAATAGAAATCCATCTTTTTATTAAAGCCAAATTCCTTGTGTAAATCTTGAAGCGGGGACAACACCCGTTATTAAACAAATGTGACACCCTAGAGATTCCCCGTGGTTACCATACCCCAGTGAATTCACTTAAATTTCAAGTGCACCCCAGAGCACCGGAAATAGCCCCAATCTTTGTAATATTTGTCCAGCTGCGATTAATCAGAATACACACAGGGATCTTTTTACCCCAAGTGATTCTAGTAACTCAAATAGCGACATTCAGTAAGTGGCTGTCCAGGTGATCTTAGATATTACTCCGTGTAACTATAAAAAGCGCCTTAGCTGCAGAGAAAGTAGATCTTAGAATGAAATTAAAATACCTTTATTCCTAATTTTAAACAAGTTTTCGACCCCAAATTAAATCATGCATCAAATCGGAAAACTTTCTCCTCTATCCAAATCTCCAATCCTAAGTAACTCAAGCTTTGGTTCCCAAACAGCAAGACCATATTCTTCACAGCTAAAGGTGTCATCTAACGGGAGAAGCCCAGTCTTTTGTCAGTTACTTTCCAAGACGGACTTGGAGCAAAATTCCTAGATTTAGTCGAATCCCCCAGGCACAAGATGTCACCTGCACATAGCAGAATCTTGTCAGCTTCTCCTTCAGAGCCAAACCCTTTCATATTTAGATCAGTCTAAACTTGCAAGTGGAGATAGTAGGGGCACAGGACAAGGGTGTCCTCTAAGCACAAAGCTATCCCATCTCAAGGACCCCTCAAACGCCTTTGTAGCGTCCAATGACAGGATGGAGTGCTCCCCTACCTCCTGGTGCATCTGCATGCTCAAAAAAAGCCACAAAATTATTCTGAATTAATCTTCCAGGGATAAACCCACATCTGTTCGGGTGGATCAACACCTCCATTACTTTTTGCGGCTTATAGCCAATACTTTTGCCAATGACGGATATTTTGGATTGTACTTTGTACAGCAAGTAGGACTTTAACAATCAGTTACATTCACATAAAGGCGGAGAAGGGGTTACGCCTTAAAGGGAACCTGTCAGCACATTTGCACATATATAGCCAGTAACAGGTTCCTATGGAGCTCTAGTAACTGACTCCATCCCCTTCTTTTAGCTAAAAATCATTAGGGTTAGGGTTTGCTTACATCCACATAAATCACCTTTTATCTTAGATTACCTGGCCAGCCCCTCCCATCTTCTCCTTCTCATGCCTTATGCCTTCTTATTGGTCACAATTCATGTCATGTGACCAGAGTGACATCATCTCAGGTCCACAGGTCACAGCAGCCTCCATGGACTTCTACTCCTCTCCATCTTCCATGGAGGCTGCTGTGATTTCATGTCATCACATACATGGTGTACAGTTTGCTATTCTTAGAAGGCTGAGAGACCTGCGATGATGTCACAGATCACATGTCATGAATGTAACACAAGGTACCATGTAAAAAGATTGAGACAATGGGGCTCATTTACTAAGGGCTCCACGGCCGCACTTTCGTCAGGTTTCCCGACACTTGCCGTTTTGCGCCGAATTCCGCTGGGATTTTGCCGCACACGATCGGATTTCGGCACCGGCTTTCACGCGACGAGGCGTGCATTTGGAAAAACAGCGGAATTTAAAAAACTAATTGTATCGCAAAATCAATCACTCACATGCACCGGGAATAGGATGGTGAACTCCGGCGGACTTCGGCGCAGCAGCGACACCTGGTGGACATCGCGCGCACGACCTTAGTGAATCACCGGAAGACCCGAATCCTCGTCGGAGAACGCGCAGCTGGATCACGACAGGACGGGGTAAGTAAATGACCCCCATTTGTATTTCCCATTTGTACACAGAGCTTTATATGTCTCTTAGTTGAATAGTAGCAGACAGTCCCTACGTACAAGGAGGCAGAGCAGAGATTTGAAGAGACAACGGGGCTCATTTACTAAGGGTCCCGCGTGCGCATTTCCGGCAAGTTTTCCAACTTTTCGGGGATCGCGCCGAGGATTGTGTCGCAAACGATCGGATTTTGGTGCAATCTCGCTGACTTTCACGCAACACAAATCGGGGGAAAGGGGGGGGGTTGTGCCGGCCATCAGACTATCCCACTGATTCGGAAGAAGGTGAACTCTGGGGACCTGACCAGGGAAGCGACACATGCAGGAAATCGCCCGCACGATCTACGTGAATCGTGGCAGAGTTCATTCTCGTCGGACACTCCGGATCGGGAATCGCGCAGAACCAGGTAAGTAAACACATTGAATCGCAATAATTGGTGCCAGGAAATCCACGGCTTTATTTATTTTAGACCCCCTTGTGGTACTTTAACCCTAGGGAGTGGGTTTGATCCCTCCATATACTGCACTATTACTATATTTTCTATAGACCTGTGCCACTGGTACATTATTACAAATATTCAGCAATGATGGGTCCATCTGTCGTTCATCTTTCCCAAATGACACCACAGGGAGTGACAATGAAAGCCAGTATGGCAGCGTTCATGCAGAGGCTTTTTCAGAGGTAGTGAAGGGGTTAACACGAGCGATTGGTGTGTTTGCAGAAATATGAAGCAAACACCTGGCTTGTATGCAAAGGGCTCAGCCAGCCTATGGGTTCAGAGGACAATCTGACCAAGCCATGTAAAACAATAGTAAGATCCCAAATCGGCAGTAAACTTTATGAAAAGTCTTAGCCTAAAAACAGCCTGTAATTAAAGGGGTTGTCCGAGTTCTTGAAAAAAAAAAAAAAAAAAAACAAAGTGGCCAGGAGAGGGCTGCTTAAAAAAAATAAAGACCTACTTACCTTCCGGTGCCCTCCGGTATCTAGCGCTGCTGTTGCTCCGGTCCAGGCGCCATGTAAACAAATATGGCCGCCGGAGCAGTGCAGGACTCCGTTTCCGGCCGGACCCGACAACCTTCCGGCCCCCATACACAATGCTGTGTATAGGGACGGATAGGCGTGGCCGGCCGGAAACGGAGTCCTGCGCTGCTCCGGCGGCCATATTTGTTTACATGGCGCCCGGACCGGAGTAACAGCAGCGCTGGATACCGGAGGGCACCGGAAGGTAAGTAGGACTTTATTATTTTTAAGCAGCCCCCACCGGCCACTTTTAGTTTTCTTCAAGAACTCGGACAACCCTTTTTTTTTTTTTTTAATCAACTCAATATTTTGATTTTCAGAAAAAATTTACACATTTACATCAACCCTTGCTCCTGTCGCAGCAGGAGGACCCGGCACAAAGACAGGACATGTGACAGCTGGTGCATAGAGAATGTAACGTGAACATGAATCTGGCATCCCGTCTCTCTCGTAGCACTTAATGAGGAGAATACATTGAGCAGTTGACACTACTATTATGGAACATGCGACGCACAGAGATTGTCCCAAGTGGACCACGCCGCCGTGAACTTATCCATTTGATTATTTACTTGGGCAGTCAGGTGCTCCATTAGTCTTAGATCTTTAATTCGGGTACATAGATCCAGAGTGGAAGGCGAAGTGGGTTTCTTCCAAAATAAGGAGAGTAAGCATTTGGTGGCGGTGAGGACATGAAGGAGCAGCTTGGCACGTGGACCCCTTATGGTTTTCGGTGATCGGTTGAGTAAGGAGAGCTCGGGGTCTAGGGGAACATCCAGACCCAGTAGGGCTACGGCTCGTGGTCTGACTGGATTCCAGTAGGATTGTACGATTGGGCAGAATATCCCAGAATATCTGCGTTAAAGAGCCCCCTGTGGCACTGCACCGCCAGCATGTATCAGGAATGTCGGGGTTACATTTGTGGAGCAATTCTGGGGCATGGTACCAGCTCATAAGGATTTTAATTAGATTTTCCTTATAAAGGGTAATGACAGAGGATTTTTTGGCTCTAGCCCAGACAATCTGCCACTGCTCCTTTGAGAGGTTTTTGCCTAGCCAAAGGGGGGTATATACTGCTGTGTACACCCTGTGCCATGTATGTAATGTCTCCACCTCCGGGAATGTCCTCCACCACTTCCCTCTTACACGGGTGATCGCCCCTCATCCTCTCTTCTCCCTCCATTATCACCTACCTGTGGTGTCACCTCCAGGAATGTCCTCCACCACTTCCCTCTTACATGGGTGATCGCCCCTCATCCTCTCTTCTCCCTCCATTATCACCTACCTGTGGTGTCCCCTCCAGGAATGTCCTCCACCACTTCCCTGTTACACGGGTGATCGCCCGTGTACACGGGTGATCGCCCCTCATCCTCTCTTCTCCCTCCATTATCACCTACCTGTGGTGTCACCTCCAGGAATGTCCTTCACCACTTCCCTCTTACACGGGTGATCGCCGAGCCAGAGCCCCAGAGGGAGAGAGAACCGAGCCAGAGCCCCAGAGGAAGAGAGAACCGAGCCAGAGCCCCAGAGGAAGAGAGGACCGAGCCAGAGCCCCAGTGGGGGAGAGGACCAAGCCAGAGCCCCAGAGGGTTGAGAGAACCAAGGGAGAAGGAGTGGAGCCAAAGCCCTGGGTGAAAGGTGGTGCAGAGGGAGAATAGTCAGAGCCCCAGAGGGGGAGAGAACAGAAGGAGGAGTAGAGCCAGACCCATGGTTGGGGCAAGTGCAGGAGGGAGAGAGAACAGAGCCAGAGCCCCAGAGGGGGAGAGAATAGAGCCAGAGCCCCAGTGAGGAAGGGGATAGAGCCAGAGCCCCAGTGAGGAAGGGGATAGAGCCAGAGCCCCAGTGGGGGAGAGAACAGAACGATAAGAAGTAGAGCCAGATCCCTACTTTGGGGGGACAGGGGGGGGGGGGAGTGCAGAGGGAGAAGATCCAGAGCCCCAGAGGGGGATAGAACAGGCAGAGAAGGAGTAGAGCCAGAGCCCTGGTTGGGGAGGGAGAGTGCAGAGGGGAAGAGCCAGAGGCCAGGAGGGGGGTTAAAGACCCAGCAGCACAGAGACTAGAGGATCTCAGGTAATGACCTTGATCTATATTCCCCAGCTGGGAGCTCCCGTCACCTATAAACCACTCCCAGCTCCCGTCACCTATAAACCACCCTTTAATAGGCCTGACGTTAGACTGAAAGATCAAGACACTTATTCTTGTTAATGTGGACGTTCTTCACAGTACCTATAATACAAGCTGGCGAGAGGAGAACAATGACAGGGAATAAAGAGGAGGGTGGAAGAGAGAAGATGTGAGATAGAGGAGGTTCTGCTGTGGTCCGAATAATCTAGGAGTATCAGCACCTATAGTGTACTGGCTGCAAGATTTACTCCAGCAATATGACCTCAGCCATCACAACACACAAAATCAGAAACTGCCATCATTCTGCGCTGCAGCGCGACTCCTGGCAATCACTGGCCGGTATTAGAGACACCAATACACAGATCACTGCTGACACTAGAGATAAGCAGAACATTGAATAGCTGGAATTGTTTTGCTCTCAAACTGTTGTTAAATCTCCCCTCATGTCTTTCCTAACTGTTTCCATAGGTTTCCAAATGGTGACTTTCCTTTGTTTTGCAAAACTGACTTTTACCAGATTTTCTGTGCCGCAGTACTAAATATAAGCTTATTTCACATTACCTGGCTCCCAGCCAGCAGGGTGTGAGGAGTCCCTGGGGAGTGGCAGCTGGTTCACCCCACGCTGCTGGCAGGGAGCCAGATAATGTGAAATAAAATGATATAAAGTACCGACATGATTTAGAATACTGACAAATCAGAGGCTATTTGAACCTGACACCAGCTAATAATGACATTCCTGGTGACAGGTTCCCTTTAAGAATGTTTATAGAAAGTCAGTTCTGAAAATCTATATCCAAACATCACTGTGCACGTCTCTTATATCAGCACAAATAAAAATGCCTCACTTCACCTTCAATTCAGATGTTATGACCCTTCCGCGATCCCCCCTCATCCTCTCTTCTCCCTCCATTATCACCTACCTGTGGTGTCACCTCCAGGAATGTCCTCCACCACTTCCCTCTTACACGGGTGATCGCCCCTCATCCTCTCTTCTCCCTCCATTATCACCTACCTGTGGTGTCACCTCCGGGAATGTCCTCCACCACTTCCCTCTTACACGGGTGATCGCCCCTCATCCTCTCTTCTCCCTCCATTATCACCTACCTGTGGTGTCACCTCCAGGAATGTCCTCCACCACTTCCCTCTTACACGGGTGATCGCCTCTCATCCTCTCTTCTTCAGCCTCCAATATAATATAAGTCCCATCTTCTCCCTGATTTGTCAGTACATTACAGGAGACAGGAGAAACAGATGACACAAGAGCCCCCACAAGCTATGAGCACAGGACCCTCCACCCCCTGTATAGATGAGGTCCCAGGCTCAGCTTCATCTACCTGATGACTCTCTGGGACATTGGGCGTCTCCTCTGGACCGTCCTGGGGATACAGAAGACTGGGACATCTCTCTGGTGGATTTCCATCAATGATTCCATCTGTGGAGACACAGCATTTGAGCATCAATTGAGCATCAATTATTTGAAACACATGATATCATTCATAGATGACATTGCAAGAAAACCCTGGGCCCATTGGGTGACTCACAATGATGTCCTCTTCAGGCTCGTATATATTCTCTTTCATACATTGGTTTTATTCAAAAATGGTCTTAACAGAGAAAAATATGGTTGTCAAGGTCCTCTCAGATCAGAGAGAATTTCTTCAATTGCTGCTAGCTGAGCACCAACAGAGCTCCGGAGGATTGAGGAGTGCCCATCCGACCCCCATCTCCTGAGCACCGGTGGTTACACGCTTGATTTATCCCCGAGCTGACATCCCTCTGTTCAACTTGTCTCTCAGATCAGGTCTATGTTGCTCTATGAGCTGGACTGCTGACCACCAGGAGGTCCGGGTGAGGTCACTACAGGTTTTCTGAAGGGGAGGTTTGGGAATGTTGCACAATTCCCATCTACACTCAGCGGCCACTTTATTAGGTACACCATGCTAGTAACGGGTTGGACCCCCTTTTGCCTTCAGAACTGCCTCAATTCTTCGTGGCATAGATACAACAAGGTGCTGGAAGCTCCTCAGAGATTTTGCTCCATAGTGACATGATGGCATCACACAGTTGCCGCAGATTTGTCGGCTGCACATCCATGATGCAAATCTCCCGTTCCACCACATCCCAAAGATGCTCTATTGGATTGAGATCTGGTGACTGTGGAGCCATTTGTGTCCAGTGACCTCATTGTCATGTTCAAGAAACCAGTCTGAGATGATTCCAGCTTTATGACATGGCGCATTATCCTGCTGAAAGTAGCCATCAGATGTTACAGGGTACATTGTGCTCATAAAGGGATGGACATGGTCAGCAACAATACTCAGGTAGGCTGTGGCGTTGTACCAAGGGGCCCAAAGAGTGCCAAGAAAATATTCCCCACGCCATATTCTGACCCTACCATCCGAATGTCGCAGCAGAAATCGAGACTCATCAGACCAGGCAACGTTTTTCCAATCTTCTACTGTCCAATTTCGATGAGCTTGTGCAAATTGTAGCCTCAGTTTCCTGTTCTTAGCTGAAAGGAGTGGCACCCGGTGTGATCTTCTGCTGCTGTAGCCCATCTGCCTCAAAGTTCGATGTACTGTGTGTTCAGAGATGCTCTTCTGCCTACCTTGGTTGTAACGGGTGGCCATTTGAGTCACTGTTGCCTTTCTATCAGCACGAACCAGTCTGCCCATTCTCCTCTGACCTCTGGCATCAACAAGGCATTTCCGCCCACAGAACTGCCGCTCACTGGATGTTTTTTCTTTTTCGGACCATTCTCTGTAAACCCTAGAGATGGTTGTGCGTGAAAATCCCAGTAGATCAGCAGTTTCTGAAATACTCAGACCAGCCCTTCTGGCACCAACAACCATGCCACGTTCAAAGGCCTTAAAACACCTTTCTTCCCCATACTGATGCTCGGGAGAACTGCAGGAGATTGTCTTGACCATGTCTACATGCCTAAATGCAGTTGCCGCCATGTGATTGGCTGATTAGAAATTAAGTGTTAACGAGCAGTTGGACAGGTGTAACTAATAAAGTGGCCGGTGAGTGTAGTTCTATATATACACTGAAACACAGTAGGGAACTTTGTTTCCTTGTTTTAACTCGATGGTGTTTTTTTTTTCCAACTGTATAAATATAATGAAAACCTGACTGTTGGTTACTACATTAGACCTACGTTTAGTTAAAGACAATTTCCACAAACCACGCCCCTTCCTATTAAGATCGTGCCCATTTTGAGGTCACGTCCCCTTAGTTGGAAGTGGAAAAAGTGCCAAAATAAAAAGTCTAAAAGCCTTGATAACCCAAGATTATAGGTTATTAAAAAAAAAGAGTGTTAATAATTTCCCCACAGCCTCCCCGGGGTGTCATTAGGTTGATCCCAGAGTGAAAAAGTAATTGGATGGAATTAAAGAGCAGTCAACCAGCACAAGTCCATCCCAAAGCCAAAAGGTGGACGTCCAGACTAATAACACAAGCCGCACTAATGCTTCATAATAGTGAGATCACCGACGTCCAAGTACAAATCACGGGCATCACAAGTCGAATGGTGGGCCGAGATAGATAAGTGTCTCAGCATCAATATCATCATAAGAAGAATAGGCTCCCATTTACAAAAACGTATGAAGAAGACAATTGGAACTGAGCGAAGCAGTGAGACTAAAGTCAGCAGACTGGACATTGATGGGTACAAAGGGCTCTCGAAGAGTCAAGAGGCTAATAGATCGAGAAATTACAAGAACTCTGAACCCCTTAATAAGCATATGCTAGGAAGTAGAAGGTCAAATGTATGTGCGAGAGGATTGTCTGCAACATGACAGTGGTCACATGCTCAACGATGTAGGGCCCGGACCTTGTTGCCCATCTTCTGCAGAATCTCTATTGTTTTCAATGCAGGATTTCCAGTTTGGGTCGGACGTTCCGCTTCTATTTATGGTTATAATTCTAGGATGTGCGTTTCAGTAGAATGTAATATGGTTACAAAGAAGCTGACAAGTTGTGTACCGTATTTGCCAGTTAGTTGAAGAAATTCCTGTTGCTTTTGATAGGTCAAATAAATTTGTTTTCTTGAGATTGTGATAGTATTAATGGCTACTGAAATATAAGATGTTACAAGCTTTCGGGGTATCTTGGGTCTCTTCATCAGGCAGGTAGAACAGGATAACTGAAGTGACACAGATCTTATACACCATGGACAGAGAAGTGATGCAAAAAATGGAAACAAAAGGACAGAAACAAAATGTTGAGACAACAGGTCGTGAATTAGAAGACTTGGACAGTGTGATG
This sequence comes from Engystomops pustulosus, assembly GCA_019512145.1. Taxonomy (NCBI): domain Eukaryota; kingdom Metazoa; phylum Chordata; class Amphibia; order Anura; family Leptodactylidae; genus Engystomops; species Engystomops pustulosus. Next base: position 43,749 of record WNYA01001628.1, read on the forward strand.
GTTTATTGTCTCCATGAACCATTATCTCAAGATAACATCTGTTAGAGGTTGTATTGAGCCATGAATCCCTTTGATAGATTGATTCCTGTGTGGAGGAGGTCAAAGAGGGTAATATACCTGTATTCCCAAATTCGTCTCATTTTGTGACGGGAAATTGCCCTTTAATACTAGAACCTTTATATCCAGGGTGTCCTGGCCAGGACTGCAGAAGTGTTTGGCCACACTGTTTATTGTGTGGTGATGAGACCTTAACCAGGCTTTAATTTCGCCCCGTTTCTCCAACATAAAGACCCCCCATAGGTTATTCAATAGACAAAATCAGGTAGACCATATTAGAAGTGGAACAAGAAATTTCCCCTTGATGTTATATCCCTGCTGTGCTGGGGATCTGTATCCCGTCACCATCAGAGAGCAGGGGAAAGTTCCTTTCTGTGGTGTCCTAGAGGAAGCTGGTGGTATTTCTCACTAGTGGTTTGAGGATACCCTCCACCATCTCCAGCGCCACCAGCATACCCAGGAGCCACCATCTGCAGCGCCACCAGGATACCCAGGAGCCACCATCTGCAGCACCACCAGGATACCCAGGAGCCACCATCTGCAGCACCACCAGGATACCCAGGAGCCACCATCTGCAGCACCACCAGGATACCCAGGAGCCACCATCTGCAGCACCACCAGGATACCCTGGAGCCACCCTCTGCAGCACCACCAGGATACCCAGGAGCATCTTCTCCAATACAAAGAAAAAGTGAACAACAATCGGGTACCACTGGTTGTGACTTACAATCCACATTTGGAAATACTAAGAATCTCAAGAAAACTCCACCACATGCTCCACAAAGATGACGGCCTGAAGACAATGTTCCCAGACCCTCCATTGCTGTACTGCAGGCAACCCCCAAACCTGAGGAACATTGTGACCAGGAGCTCCCGACCACCTGACATACAGAAAGGAACTTTCCCCTGTAATGTCAAGAGCGGCAGGACCTGCTCTCTGATAACATCCCGGGGACATTCTCATGTGATCTACCTGATTGTATACACAAAATGTCCTATGGGGGTCTTTATGTTGGAGAAACGGGACAAAAATTAAAGCCCTGATAAGGTCTCATCACCACACAATAAAAGAAGAGCAGAACCATCTACCTGTGGCCAAACACTTCTGTAGTCCTGGCCAGAACACCCTGGATATGAAGGTTCAAATATTAAAGGGCAATTTCTGAACACAAAAAGAGAGACGAATTTGGGAATACAAGTATATTACTGTCTATGACCACCCCGACCACAGGTGTTACTCGGGGATGTCAGCGGTAGATTACCGCTGACTCCCGATGACGTCTCAGCTCCGGTGCAGAGCCGAGCGCTGAGCGTGAATAGCGGGAGCCTACGCAAGACTAGAACAGCAATGAGCAGTAAGGGGTTAAGGACCTGTTGTCTACACTTTGTTATTGTCCTTTTTTCTTTTTCCATGTCTTTTCTGTCCATGGTGTATAAGATCTGTGTCGCTGATGAAGGGACCATAGACGTCCTGAAAGTTTGTAACATTAAAGGTATCACAATCTCAAGAAGGTTTACAAAAAGCTGAAACATAACAACCAGTCCAGACGCTCCATCTGTATGAAAGTGCTTTTTTGTAGTTTTTTCTTTTTTATGTAATGAGCTTTTCTTAAATCATCAATTCCAAATTGCAACATCTACATTCATATCCGGGACGTGGGGCAATCCCTGCTTCAGCTCAGATCTGCTCACCCTCTCTTCTGCATTCGCATTTATAAAACCAGTCTCCTTCCCTTCTCCTGCGTTTTACATAGACTGAAAAATATTTTTATTCAAAAGCATTTTATATCTCTTACATTACTTACAGTGAAAGAGAAAAGAATGAGCAGATGATTTCCTGAGGGAGAAAAGCAGCAGGATTGCGCAGTATTAGACTGGGCTATGTGCTGTGAGATGTAAGGGAAGCGGCAGGATGGAGCTGTATTACACTGGGCTATGTGCTGTGAGATGTAAGGGAAGTGGCAGGATTGAGGTGTATTACACTGGGCTATGTGCTGTGAGATGTAAGGGAAGCGGCAGGATGGAGCTGTATTACACTGGGCTATGTGCTGTGAGATGTAAGGGAAGCGGCAGGATGGAGCTGTATTACACTGGGCTATGTGCTGTGAGATGTAAGGGAAGCGGCAGGATTGCGCAGTATTAGACTGGGCTATGTGCTGTGAGATGTAAGGGAAGCGTCAGGATTCAGATGTATTAGACTGGGCTATGTGCTGTGAGATGTGAGGGAAGCGGCAGGATGGAGCTGTATTACACTGGGCTATGTTCTGTGAGAGGAGGGAAGCGGCAGGATTCAGATGTATTAGACTGGGCTATGTGCTGTGAGATGTAAGGGAAGCGGCAGGATTGAGCTGTATTAGACTGGGCTATGTGCTGTGATAGATGGGACTGGTGTGGTGAACTGCTTGACATACTGCAGCTAGCCTACACATATTGAGACAAGCCTAAAGTCCTGCACTCCTATGGATCAGATAATCTGTTTGGCACAAACCACTCCTTCCTCCCCCTTGATTTTGTGGCCATATCCTCTTCCTGCAATCCAATAGCCCTGATGGAGGCCATTGTGACATGAAGCAATGCAGTGATCATAATATGTTAGACAGGGGATCAAGGGTAACGGGGGAGGGGGTTGGACACCCACACTGAAAGCCTTACACTGCTGATCAGCCCAAAAATCCATCTCTTCTTCTGCTTCATCTTTGAGTTCAACCTTAACATCAGTCACATCTTCAGCCTAATTAGAAAAGTGATGTTAAAGATGTAAAATGATGTTTATGGCATCAACCAATTCATTTACATATTTTGGCAAAACTTTTTACCTGATGAAAACTGGGACATCGCTCTGTGGGATTTCCATCAAGGATCCGGTCTGTAGGGGACACACAGTGATGGGACAGCTGATCTACGGGTGATGGAGAGATGGTGGGAGTAGGACTACCCCATGTATCGTAACCCTAATACCCTTATGGAAATGGTGTGATACAGGGAACATGGAAGTTGCAATTCTCTTGTCAGGATTACATGAAGTGGCAGAGACTGTGGGGGATGGCCCCGGTCTCCTACAAGCTCCGCGTGACTGCACTTACAGTGAATGAAGCGTTCACCGCGCGGTTATTCGCCAGTAAGCAGTTTTTCATTATCGAAAATATTTAATTTGTTACCAGCATTTTAGGCAAAACATAATCACCCAAGTCCATAGAATCCGGCTTGAACTCCAGGGGAACGGGCTGAGCTTTGGAAAAATCCAATACACTTTGAAGGGTTAATCAGAGGTCCATAATGGGTTATTTTTTAACCCTAACCCCAATGGTCATTCTGGTGTCTTCTTGTTGTGGTCGGGTGGAGTTTGCTGATATTCTGAATATTTGGTAAATGACCTCTGAATATGAATTGTTACTTATGTATCGCGCCGCTTCTATTTCTTATTGCCAATGGTTTCTAAATCTTTGTGTCTTTTAGAGCAATTTGCATATTGGCCGCTGTATTTCTATTGGTGGTGGGATTGTCTGAAGAAGGGGCCACGCCCCGAAACGTCTGGATGCCGCCCCCCTTAATGGAGTAACCGCATGCTGTGCTCAGCCCGTTCCCCTGGAGTTCACGCCAGATTCTATGGACTTTCACAATTATATGTAACAATTTAAGTATTTTCGATAAAGAAAGACTGCTTAATAGTGAATAACAGCGCGGTGAAACCTTTACAAACCATCAGGTCAGTAAAACACACAGAGAATAGTTTCATTACGTATCAGAGCCACTTGGTAAATTTGGGTAGTAAAACAACTTTAGTTGTGAGGACCCGACAGACACAAAGTTCTTCTCCTTACACTGCTGATCGGCCCATGGATCCGGCTCTTCTGCTTCTTCTTTCACCTCAACTTTAATATCAATCAGATCTTCAGCCTAAACAGAGAAGAAGGAAATATGAAACGACTCAATCCCTTTATGGTGAGACGTTGGCGAGACCTGAGCTCCATCTACCTGATGACTCTCGGGGCCGTCCTGGGGACATCTCTCTGGTGGATTTCTCCTACTGGTTCCATCTGTGGAGACACAGACACCATGATGGATGCACAAGCTCCTCTACTCCAGACCCTTCCATTAGCATCTTTAGACAAGACACTGAACTGCTGAAGACAAAGGGGGGCATTTACTATGGCGTTTCCGCCAGTTTTGGCGGAAACTGGCGGAAAGTAGACCAAAAGAAACTGGTCTAGCAGTGACTGTTGGACACATCTCTGGTGCTCAGGACAGATTTTGGTCCCAGGGACAGAAAATGGTCTCGGCGCCAGAAATGTCTCTGCACAGCTACACAATATTAAATGTGTGTCTTCTTTCCGAGAGCAGGTCGGTAACAAAGCCAATGCAGACACCGACACTTTATGTAAATGTCCCCCAAAAGGTTTAGAAATTCCACATTTCCAGCAAAGGACAGCAATGAAGAGCGTCTTTTCCCATCTTCTCCAGAGATTGGTTATAAAGATTATATTTTTTGGGAAATATGATGAAGTACTTAGAAAATGGGAGATAATAGCGATCTCCCAGAGACCGAGTAATGGCAAATATTTGGGGAAAACCTCATGGTGGTCATGGCTTCACTATTGATGATCAGCAGTTCAGGTCATCAGCCTTTCCTGGTGAAGATATGTAGAGATGCCAAAAAGTAGAAGACCATATAGCAGAGGCCTCGTCACTGTCCTGTCACAGCTCCTGCTGCTCCTTGCACACCATTCAACTTCTGGCTCCTAAGTCTCCACCACACACCAGTTCCCTACATTTTATTTTTTTATTAATAAAAATTTTAACAATATACAAAAAACATCAACACATTTTTTAAAAGCAAAAATAGCCTTATGACGACATATCATACAGTACAAGTTCCAGACAATTTTGATTGCTCCATATTTTCATATCCCTCCCACCCCAGACCCTCCCTCTGGCGGTTGACAATATTTATTTAAACCATTTTGTATCCAACAGAAAGAATTTAAATTTATATTTAAGATTCCAAATGGCAACCTACTGTAATGATCTATTTATCCATTCCTCCCAAATCTTTCCTGGCATTTTGCCTCTCATTCCTTTACCTTCGGTGGTTCCCTATTCTTCCACAAATATAAGATTGATTGCTAACAAAATACCTTTTAATACGCAACTGATGTGGCCAGCTGATTCCAAAAATGGCCATTTTTGAGCCCAAAAGACACACCTGTATATTCCATGGAATATCGCACTTCAATACTGACTGCAATCTATCTAGTACTCCCTGCCAATAACGAGGTAGCTTTGGGCAATCCCAAAGCATATGTGTAAGATCCACATCAATCAAGTCACACCTAGGACATTTTTCCACCTTCTTCCTCCCAAATTGGTTTAATATTTTCGGTGTATAATGCACCCGGTGTTTTTTTTATCGTCTCCAGTGCATCCACCCACTCATAGCATGTCTTTGCAGGGAGGGTGTCTCGATCTTCCGTCAATACCTTATATACTTTTGACATAATACCTTTATTATTGGGTTGTAGACAAAGAAGAACTTCCATTGGGTGAGGCAATTGCTCACACTGATCTCCCCTTCGACACCCACTGAAGATGTTTCTCAGCTGGTCATAGAAGAACCAGTCCCTTGATTCCAAGCCTAAATCCACCGTCGGATCTTCATAAGACTTCAAAGTACCCCGCTTCATTATGAAAGTATCCCTCTCTCTCTCGTATAGCCCTTGAATAGCCAGTCGGAACCAAAGTATACTTTTTAAATCCCCACAAGTGATACCCTCAAATATCCCTTACACCCTCTTATTTTAAATCATCTCCCATACCCACTGCTTAAAAATACAGATAGAAAATTGGGCTTTAAATTACACCAGGTGAAAAACCCCTGCTTCCAACACTCCCCATATATCATACATTTTAACAAAATCATATTTTTCCCCTACTATATAATCTATTATTCCCTAATCACTATCAATAATATTCAACCACTGTGCAGCCAAAAAATAACTGAAAAAGGTCAGGGATCCCCAACCCCCTTTCTCTATCCGTGCATATAGTTTCTCTAACTTTATTCGTGCCCCTTTTCCGTTCCATATGAGATCTCGCAAGAGAGAATCTACAATCCTAAGAATTTTCTTTTGAAAGATCACTGGGCTATTTTGAAAACAAAACAAAATCTGTGGTTAACACCATCATTTTGAACACTACTATCCTCGCGGCTAATGATAGGTTCATCTTTTTCCATACAGTCATCCTTTTCCTTAGTTTTAAAATTAGAGGTTTAACATTGAGCTCCACATAATCCCTGGGGTCTTTGCCGATTATGATTCCTAAATATCGCAGCTTTTCCGCCGCCGGGAGGTTCTTTATATATTCCACTTCTGGGACCCTGTCAAGTGGCAAATATGAGGATTTCCCCCAATTTATTTTAATTCCTGAGGATTATCCAAATTTTTCTATTAACTCAACTACTACCTTTAAACCCTGTTCCGAATTACCCAAGAACAGGAGCAGGTCATCAGCGTATAGCAGAAGTCTAACTTCCCTTTGTCCCCATACGAAAACTTTTAGGGTTTTGGAGGCCCTAATGCTACATGCTAACGGTTCTAATGCCACTGCAAATAACAAAGGGGAAAGAGGGCACCCCTGTCTAGTTCCCCTATAGAGCTGCCATGCTGCCGATGCCTTGCCATTTATACTTATTCTAGCGGAGGCCCCTTTATAGAGCAATTTAACCCATCCAATAAACTGAGTTCCAAAACCCATCCTTTCTAGGACATCAAAGTCTCACTCGACGCGGTCAAAAGTGAGACCACTGCCCGCATCCCTGTTGTTTCACCAGGAGTCTGTAGATACCACCAGATACGCAAGATATTATTTCTGACTGATCTCCCCGGCATGAACCCCGACTGATCTTCATGCACTACTGATCGCACAACCGTTTGCAATCTGGTTGCAAGTACTTTTGCTAACAATTTATAGTCAGAATTCAGCAGGTAGATCGGTCTGTATAACTCAAGTTCCTGTGGACATTTCCCTTCTTTTAGAATTAAAACGATAATTGCCTCTTTCATGGAGTGAGGCAACCAACCCTCCGAGAATAAATGCTTATCAACCCTCAATAGCAAGGGGAGTAACACTTCCCTATATTCAATAAATACCTCTGGTGGAATCCCATCCGAACCCACCGCTTTCCCCCTTGTCATATTCCTCAGGGCATCTGCCAATTCTTCCAACCACAAGGGTCTCTCCAACATTTCTCTTTCCACGTGAGATAGACTGGGAACAGGGACCGAATGCAGAACCTCACTCAATCCCCCTCCCCTGAATCTCTCTCCGAGGTTTATAACTTTTCAAAAAAATATCTAAACTCTTCCCTAATTCCTTCCTGTGATACCACTAGTACACCACTCCTCCCCTTAATCGCTCCTATTTTATTCCTCGAGTTCTGACTTTTCAGTATATTTGCTATTTGTTTCATAGATTAGTATTGCCCTAATACTGCCGTTCCCAGAATGGCATCCTGTGTGGCTATCTTCTGAGACTTTCCTGTGCCTCTAACCATGCCCGTCTGGTTTCATCTGTGGGATTCTTCACTAAATTCCCCTCCAGGTCTGACACCTTATCTTTTAATAATTGCAGAGTCATATTTTTTCGCCTTTTTTAATTGATTAATCTGGTCACAAATTTGCCCCCTGAGGAAAGCCTTCAATGCATCCCAGACCACTACAGCCCCCAAATTATTACTGAGGAAGAACTGGATTTCTCTATCGAGGTCGATTTTATCTTTCACAAGACTGAACCAAAAGGGCTTCACCTTATAAAAATGTGATCCCCGTTGGCCTGGCCCTTTTTAATGTGAGGCAAACCGGGGAGTGGTCTGAGAGACCCCTTGCCCCAAAAGTTATCCCATCAACCAGGTCCATACCCACTTCATTGACTAGTACCAGGTCTGTCCGTAGCAAGTGAAGGCTCTTCTATCAGGGTTCCTCGCTCTCCATACATCTCTGTATCCCAGCTCACCAAGTAATCTACCAAATAGTAGGACTCGGCAGAGATGGAGTATGTTGATTTCTACCCTTCAGTCGATCTAACCCCTCGTTAACCACAAAATTAAAATCCTCTATTAAGAATATGGGTATCTCTTCAAATTTTCTCAATTTACAATGTTCACTAGAATGTCTACTGGAGCCGCGGGAGGAAGATAAATTCCGACTAGAACCACCTCCAATCCATATACAATCACATATCTACCACTTCTGTCAATTATAACCTCCTTTTCCTGAAAGTTTACTTTATTACAAACCAGTATGCTCACCCCACGGGAAAAAGAAGAGAAGGTTGCGTGATAGTAGTGTAGTAGTCAACCAGGGCTTTAACAGTTTCTTACAGGTTTCATCTAACAAGTGTGTTTCTTGAAAACAAGTCACATCTGGCTGGTAAGAAGAACTCAAATCAAATAGCGCTTTCCTTTTTAGCCTATCATTTAAACCACGCACATTTCAAGATAGTAAAAAAAAAAAAAAGGGGGGAGCAGAGGAGCGCAGGTAATGTTAATATACACGTGGTTAGATGAAGAACACGACAACAATCGCCAATTCCACTGAAGGTCAGAGGATAAGTGCACATAAGCAAATTGGTTAATATGCTGCACCCATTATCTACCCAATGACCAAAAAAACACCTCCACAGTCAATAGTTCCACTAATAAGGTCCAAAGGGTGAGCACACATACGCACCAACTAAACTGCTCATCCCAAACTCCACTGATCAATATCTGAAAAAAAAGAATATTGACTACAGTGGGGAGTCTTACGGTTGATACCCACACACGCACGCACGTAGAGAGGATGAAGATGTTAGCAGACCAAGGATTGGGTCACAGCTGAGGACCGTGGTAAACTTTAACACAGCAATGGAACCGATCCGTTAATAATTGGAGTTGAGTAGATGATTAGACAGTTAGTCTTGCAGGGAAGGTGTTAGGCTGTGTTCACACGTTGCAGTTAAAACTGCATTGCAATCAGCTCTGAGGTGGTTTTAGGCGCAGTTTCGTCAATTTAACAGGTGAAAGACATGAACTGAACGAGTTAATGACATTTGTGGAGCAGGTTTTCCCTTCAAAATCAAATTCACTCATTCAGTTCATGTATTTCACCTGGTAAATTGACAAAACTGCCCCTAAATCCGCCTCAAAGCTGATTGCAATGCAGTTTTATCTGCAACATGTGACCGCAGCCTCAGTCACAGCAGCTCACTAGTCGCACAATGTCATTAAAGGATCCATATACGTTCTCTTGCTACACATAATCAGGAGAATTTAGACCAGTGATTACTCGTCCACATGGAACCCCACCAGTCCCAGGAGACAAGATTACTCAACAATTTGGGAGATTTTACAGTCCGGATAGCATCCAGGTAGATACCATCCCCACCAAAGCATCTGTACTAATGTAGACAACGTGGTTCCTATAGCTCAGCCGGGCATCTCCAGCTCTGAACACTAGCCAAGGGTCCGCTCATCCGTGGCATTCCATGTTGGCTATCAGCGCTTCTCCACCCTCCCACAAAATCTTGGCGGTCAGTGCTCTGTCACTCAATGCACGGGAGGTAGGGAGTGGGCATCCAGCGAGGCTATGTCTCAGCGCGCAGCTCCATCGCTCCGGCTACGTCCACACGCCGCCCGTACCATGCTCCTCCCTGCCATCATGCCTTGGCCAGTTCCCTACACTTTAAGGACCAGTGCCTACACATATCCTCCGTCCCCACCAACCGGTGCACCTTCCCCGCTGGTAGGTGCCTCAGCAGGTGGTTCTAAAAGGGGGGGGGGATCAGGGGTGCACAGGCCGCGCTGACACGCCACGCTCCATCAGAGTTGGTTGGTGCAGGAGAAGTCCTCGCTGCTGCCGGGTCCTCTCCGGACACGGCTTGTATGCCCCACACTAAACAGTAGCAGCCCCTCAGGTGCAGAGGTTCCGAGCCGTAAATACTAAAATACAAGTTCCTTTTACTGCATCGAAAATCAGGTCCACAACGAGAGGAGATACTGATGTTAAAGATATTACACTGGACTCAGACGCCATTTTCTATATTGTCAGTTAAGGACAGGTATTGTCTTTTCTTTCAAGTTAGTCAAATTCCAGCGCTGGACACAGACTCATTTAATTCGGAACCCACTTTTGCAATGAGGACGAGGATGGTTAAAGCCTCGCGAATCAAAAGACCCTTATGGTCGTATCGCCATGACTGAACACAGAAATATTTCTCAGTACTAGAAAGTGCACAAGTAGAAGAGACCAGAAGGATCCAGATAGATATATATACACACACACATATGCACTAACCGCTCACTTTATTAGTTACACCTGTCCAACTGTTCGTTAACACTTAATTTCTAATCAGCCAATCACATGGCGGCAACTCAGTGCATCTAGGCATGTAGACATGGTCAAGACAATCTCCTGCAGTTCAAACCGAGCATCAGTATGGGGAAGAAAGGTGATTTGTGGCCTGTGAACGTGGCATGGTTGTTGGTGCCAGAAGGGCTGGTCTGAGTATTTCAGAAACTGCTGATCTACTGGGATTTTCACGCACAACCATCTCTAGGGTTTACAGAGAATGATCCGAAAAAGAAAAAACATCCAGTGAGCGGCAGTTCTGTGGGCAGAAATGCCTTGTTGATGCCAGAGGTCAGAGGAGAATGGGTAGACTGGTTCGAGCTGATAGAAAGGCAACAGTGACTCAAATGGCCACCCGTTACAACCATGGTAGGCAGATGAGCATCTCTGAACACACAGTACGTCGAACTATGAGGCAGATGGGCTACAGCAGCAGAAGACCACACCGGGTGCCACTCCTTTCAGCTAAGAACAGGAAACTGAGGCTACAATTTGCACAAGCTCATCAAAATTGGACAGTAGAAGATTGGAAAAACGTTGCCTGGTCTGATGAGTCTCGATTTCTGCTGCGACATTCGGATGGTAGGGTCAGAATTTGGCGTCATGGATCCATCCTGCCTTGTATCAGCGGTTCAGGCTGGTGGTGGTGGTGTCATGGTGTGGGGAATATTTTCTTGGCACTCTTTGGGCCCCTTGGTACCAATTGAGCATGGTTGCAACGCCACAGCCTACCTGAGTATTGTTGCTGAGCATGTCCATCCCTTTATGAGCACAATGTACCCTGTAACATCTGATGCTACTTTCAGCAGGATAATGCGCCATGTCATGAAGCTGGAATCATCTCAGACTGGTTTCTTGAACATGACAATGAGGTCACTGTACTCAAATGGCCTCCACAGTCACCAGATCTCATCCAATAGAGCATCTTTGGGATGTGGTGGAACGGGAGATTCGCATCATGGATGTGCAGCCGACAAATCTGCGACAACTGTGTGATGCCATCATGTCACTATGGAGCAAAATCTCTGGAGGAGCTTCCAGCACCTTGTTGAATCTATGCCACAAAGAATTGAGGCAGTTCTGAAGGCAAAAGGGGGTCCAACCCGTTACTAGCATGGTGTACCTAATAAAGTGGCCGGTGAGTGTGTGTGATATATATATATATATATATCACACACACCGTATATCACCATCATATTCCGTAGCGCTGTACAAATCATAGGGGACATATAATATTACACTATAGAAGGGATCACAAGAGCTTACAGTCTATGAGGATGAGGGGTGACAAAAGAGCTTACAGTCTATGAGGGGACATAAGATGCGTAAGAGCTTATTTAATGGCCCAGTCAATTTTAAGGGAACAGAATAAAATAATTTAATAAATAAGAATTCTGCTGCTTGAACCATCAGCCGCATCTTATATACAGAGTCCTGAGTGAAAGTGACTGGAGAAGCTGGGAGCTGGGTGCCTGATGGTTGCCGGATAACAGACACTGGATAAAACCAAACTATTATCTTCTAAGCAGCACGTCCTACCCACTGGACACCCCAGGCCACGTCCTACCCACTGGACACCCCAGGCCACGTCCTACCCACTGGACACCCCAGGCCACGTCCTACCCACTGGACACCCCAGGCCACGTCCTACCTACTGGTTACCTAGGCCACTTCTTGCCCACTGGTCACCTAGGCCACGTCCTGCCCACTGGTCACCCAGGCCACGTCCTGCCCACTGGTTACCTACTAGTTGCCTAGAGACGGCTTTATTTCTTGTCGGACAGATGGATACACAGTGCCATGAACGATCTCTCCGTCCTGCATCTAATTTCTATTAATCTGCTCCCGAAGCCGCTTCTCTGCCTTCCTGGTTATTGTATAATGGGTGGGATTGATTCAATAAAATGTTGACAAACTTTTTGCGTACACGACGGAGGAGCGCATCCTCCCATTGGTACATTTTCATTCCTATTGTGTTCTCCGCTTTTCTAATAATTTTTCTACATTTACATTGATCTTGAGCAGATAAACTTAGACCCCAAGCACAAGCCCCGGACATCAAAGAACTGACCACCACGGACTCCTAGAAGGTGATCAGGAGTCCCCAGACATCAAAGAACAAAGGTCTGCAGTGCCCTATTGTGGATTGTTGAGGCAGTTCAGCAAGCTTTTGTAATTGTGTTGAGTTATGTTTCTTCAAGCGTTTGCAGAGACAAACCCTGGCCAGGTTTACGTTCCTTTCCTCTGGGATTGGGATCGGCCCCGTGATGCGGTAAGGGACAGTAGAGACTCTGGGACAATGACAGAGATTTTACAGTTGAGCGCTAACTCCTTGATTTCTGAAACATTGTGTGAAGGTCTCTAATTTGTACTTACTGATAGGTAGCGGGGTAGTCTGGAGCTGTATTTACAGAGGATATCTATAGCCCTTGAACAAAACAGGTATTCCACAGATCACAATATGGGTATTGATCAAAGTAAGACAGCTGGGTATTGTGGTCCTAAAAAGGCAACTGACAGTGTCACAAAGGAAAGGAAAGTGGATGGGGTTGATTACTGGAGACTTGGACTAGTGACTACGGATGGACCAGGACAGAGAGTGTCAGGTATCCTACAGAGTGCCCATTGAGAAAGAGATGGGCAATAAGGGACATTTCAAAGTGTTTGATGTGGAAAGAACGAGGGAAAAAAAAAAAAAAAAGTAAAAAAAAGAAAGATGGCGTCGTCTGGAATGCAGACCAGCACCCTCTTAGACTCCACCCCCGTATCTGGCTCTGTTGGCAGCCATAAAGGCTGGTTGTGGGTTTTCTTGCAGTTTAGCAGCTGAGCACCCTTGAAGGGGCTGGACAGATGGCCGACGTTTATTTCAGACGAGATGATTTCATCTTATTTCAGCTCTCTGTTCGGATTATTCTTGGATGTGTGACGCTGTTTGTTTGGGTATGGTTTAGTTAAAACTTATTTGACCCTGACATTTTCAGAAAAATTATTTCTGCCGTTTAAAGGGTTAAACAGGCAGAGAACGGGAATGGGGGATGAATCTGAATTTTGTTATGTGAAGAACTGACATGCAAGTGGCCTTTACGTCCAAATTTCTCCATAGAGCTGCTTGGAATCTGTGTTTTGTTATCATGTAGTTCAAAGACAGTGGTAATGCAGTATGCCCAGTATGCCAGGTAATGTGCTGGCGATGTCCCGCTGTGTACCCCAAGAACAAGCCCCCCAACTGTATTACAGAGCCTGTGACTGACTTTTATTCCTTTATGACTAAAAAACCCAACACAAGCGTACCTGACTTCTGTTTGAGACGTTGGAGTCTGGCCAGAACTTTATAGAAAGCACAGAACGCTGAGCTAGAGATGGTTAAGAGAGTTCCGTGTGTCTGGATGAGATAAAGCGGAGAGGTCATGGAGGAGATCCACGGTAACCGTTTACTGCTTTAGGACACATGGGGGATGACCTGACAGTGTAGTGTACATCTGTTTTGTAAAGAGATGTTACCAAAGCTGTTAATGGACTAGAGACATCTTTGCCAGACTTGTGTACAGAGAGACTGAGAAGACTGACATAAAGCCAGGAAGAACAGAGACTAGTTTCATAGACCACGCCAAAGTAAGACAGAGAAAGTTGCGGTCCGCTGACAGCCCAACTAAAACGAGCGTAGGAGACATTACTGAAGTAACTTCCCACACTCTAAGGAGACGGACCCAACAGGGCGGGACAAGGGGGAGGGTGGTAACGATCTCGGAGCAAGTACACCAGACAGAGTTAGCTCCTCTCATTGTAGAGCTCAAAGTGTGACTCCTCCCCTGCTAGCCTGACGATTTTAACCCATTCGCAGTCAAGAAAAAGACCCAGAAAGAACAGCCGAATACATGTAGGATGGTCCATGACTAGAGATGGGCGAATTGATTCTAAAGATTCTAACTTCGGTTAGAATTTCAGGGAAAATTTGATTCGTCACGAAGCCGAAGTTTATGGTGATTCGCGGGAACAAAGTTGTTATTTTTTCCTCTTTTTTTCAGCTAAATGGGCGCGAGAACAACGTGTTACATGGGGCAGAGAACTCTGGGAAGGAGAAAGGAACACCCCCAATGACATCTGCAGACCTGTAAGCCAATCAGCGACCGGCAGTCTTATGCGATGTCACACAGCCCTATAAAACCAGCCTTTTTTACATCTCGCACTTCATACTTCATGTGCTGCCTGTAGCGTCCAGCTGCTGCTATTGTGCTGTGTAGTAACGATCCTTGCTGCAATCCCTGGTTGTTCTTTAACCCCTTAAGGACGCAGCCGGTTTGCACGTTAAGGCTCGCTACTTTTTTTTGAAATTTGACCAGAGTCTCTTCCTGTGGTAATAACTTTAAGATATCTCTGATTTTGAGATTGTTTTCTCGTGAGACATTGTAGTTTATGTTAGTAGTGTCATTTCGGTGACCCGTTCCTTTTTTGGAGGGTAAAAATTCAAAAATTTAGGAAAAATTTGAAAAAAAATTACTATTTTCAAAGTTTCAAATGTTATACTTTTTAGACAAAAAGTGATACCACCATTTTTTTTGATAGAAACCTTTTGCCATTGGTCTTCTTTTAATATCCATTATTTGTTTAACGTTTCCATTTTTTTTATGGATGTGAGAAGGTTTGAAGTTTTAGTAGCAACTTCTCAGATTTTCTTGAAATTTGAAAAATGCGAACTTTTATGGCAATACCAGACATGTGGATGTCAGCTGCTGTTTCCCCGCACAGCGATGTCCAGAACAGAGTTAGCGATACTGGGAATTTGGAAGGCCAATTTGGCTGCAATTATTTTGTGGTGCCACAGTGTAATTGAAGAGCCCCTGAAGTAAAAGTACAATAGAAAACCCCCCAAAATGTCACCATTTCGGAAACTAGACCCCTCAAAGAATTTATCGGTGGTTGTGGTGAGCATTTTAACCCCCAACACGCTGGTCAAAATTGAATGCAAAGTAAATGGTGCAGAGTAAAAATTGTGTTTTTATCTCAAAAATGTCATTTTAGTGCCTCATATAGTGTGCCCAACCGATGCCACTTTAGACAAACACCCCAAAAATCATTCTGCGGGTTGTCCCGAGTACAGCAATACCACACATGTCCCAATAATTTACAGGCTGGGCACACGGCAGGGGTCAGGAAGAAAGAAGCACAATTTAGGTTTTCAAGCTTCGTTTTCACTAGATTGGTAATGGGGGGTACCCCCGAGGTACCAGTACAATAGAAACCCCCAAGTAGTGAACCCATTTTGGAAAGGGCACCCCTCAAAGAATGTATGTAGGCTTGTATGAGCATTTTAACCTCTAAGGTGCTGGCTCAAATGTAATACAAAGTGAGTAGTGCAGAGAAACAATTGTATTGCAACTTATCAAATCTGCCATTGTAGTGCCCAACTCCTGCCACTGGGGAAAAACGCATCCGGTTAGGGCAATACCCCATAGGAGGCAATAATCTGTAGGATGGAGACACGGCAGGGCTCAAAAGGGAATAACTTGTTGGAGCACAGACATTGTACATTTTTTTTCTTTTTGGCATCATGAAAGATTTGTAGATGCCAATAGGGGCCGGTACAGAAGAAACCCCTAAGAACTGACCCTATTTTGGAAACTACACCCCTCCATGAATTAATCTAGGGGTATAGTTAGCATTTTAACCCCACAGGTGGAACCCTGAAAAAGTGCATAATGGATAGGGCATAGTAAAAAATAACCATTATGTCATTTTGTGCCCAGCTGCTGCCATGGGAGACAAACACCCTAAAAATCATGATGCATGTTTTCCCGGGTAAAGCATACGGGACAGTAATCTACAGGCTGGGCACATGGCAGGGCTTAGAAGGGAAGGTGCGGCATGATGTATAAGATGTGTGTCAGGATAACAACAGGGTACTCTAAAAATCCAGGGATGTATGATAAATTCGGAAGCAATCTTTCATACATAACCCTGGTTTTTCTGGGCATGTCTCACAGTGATGAATGGTGTCCTTCCGAATGCCATTTTTGGAGCACACCCTGCACCTCTTTTGTGACCTTCCCTTGCTGGCTGTTTGGGGAACTACTCCTGGAAAGTGCTGCCCTGGTACAATACGAGATGTGGCCTCACTTCCAGATGTGCTAGCACTGCCCGCTTCCTGGTCTCCAAAAAGAAAGTACTTTATTACCACCTCTTGAAATTCCAGGACAGTTCCCCTCTGGCCGGCACATGGATGCAGCACATAAGCATTATACAATGCCATCTGCATGATGTGCACGGCCAGCTTCTTGTACCACACCCTCGACTTCCGCATGGCATTGTACGGCTGAAGCACCTGGTCAGACAAGTCCACCCCTCCCATGTATTTGTTATAATCTAAAATACAGTCTGGCTTGGGGGTTTCTGTACTGGCACCTGGTACTGGGACAGGGGTGTTGGTGTGCTCATGTATTGTGGTTAATACAAGGACCTCTCTCTTGTCCTTGTACTTAACACACAATACAGAGTCGCTGCATAGTGCCCTGCTTTCGTGCCTTTTAAGTTTTTGCCCAAGCAGCGACTTAGGGTGACCTCTCAGATTTCTGCTTACAGTGCCGCATGCCGTGGAAGCGAGGCACTTGAACAGGGTGGAGCTGGTGTAGAAATTGTCCAGGTAGAGGTGGTAGCCCTGGTCCAGCAGTGGGTGCACTAAATCCCACACTATCTTCCCTGTAACACCCAGGAAGGGGGGGCATTCTGGGGGCACTATAGTGGAGTCCTTCCCTTCATATACCCTGAACTTGTATGTGTACCCTGATGAACTTTCGCACAGCTTATACATCTTCACGCCATACCTTGCCCTCTTATTGGGCAGGTACTGGCGGAATTGAAGTCTCCCTTTGAATTGTACCAGGGACTTGTCTATGCTCACATGTTTGGCGGGGTATATGCCTGGGCAAACTTGGCACTAAAATGATCTAATATAGGCCTGACCTTAAATAACCGATCATAACTGGGGTCACCTCTGGGTGGGCACTGTGTGTTGTCAGTGTAGTGCAAAAACTTATGGATGGCTTCAAAGCGCATCCTGCTCATTGCCATGGGGAACATGGGGGTGTGTTACAGTATATCTGTGCTCCAGTAGTCCCTGATTGAAGGCTTCTTTACTATCCCCATAAGGAGTATTATGCCCCAATACTTGTGCATCTCTGCTGCAGTGACAGGGGTCCACCTGTAGGGCTGTGCATAAAATGAAGTGGGGTTTTGGGCATATGCTGTGCAGCGTAGAGATTTGTCTGAAATATAATAACATTCAGCAGCCCCTCATCAAAAAAAAAAAACTTTAAAAAGTCCACAGCTCTGATCCCTGCCGTGTCAAAGTTAATTCCAGGATGGCCCAAAAAGTCAGGGACCTGAGGGATATAATTATCTGGGGCTACCCATGTGGGGTCAGTGGATGTCCCAGGCGCTTCTCCTGCAGAAGTCCCAGGAACCCTACGGCGCCTTCTTGGGGGTCCTTCCAGGTCACATGATGAAGGATGATGGATGATGGGTAAAAGGGGACATCATCCCCACTAGCTGACTCGGTGTCAGAGGCCGGCATGTTATATGCCTCCAACACTGTGTACGTCTTCTGAGAAATTGCACACAAAAAAAAATAGAGAACTAGAAAAATTAGATAATGTGCACCAAACTACATGGATAAACCGTCTAGCAGGCACACAAAAAAAAAAAATAATAATGCGCACTAAACTACACGGACAAGCCGCACAGATAGCACACACAAAAAATAGCTAAGTGCACCCAACTACGGGTACACCTATGGCGCTGTGGAAAAAAATATTACCAGGCACCAAAAAAAAAAAAAAAAACCTATGTGCACCGCGCAAAAAGGCGCTACAAATGCACCTAGCTTGCCCTAAGACTAACTAACTACTGCTAAAGATTCTGTGCAGCGCTATTCACACGGCGCACTGAAAAGTGCGTCCAGTGCAGAACAACGCTAACACAGGGCACTGAAAAGTGCGTTTGGGTTCAGAAGGGACAGACAGGGAAAAACGGAAGAAACGTGGGATCACACAAGGCGATCACACAGGGAACACACAGGAAAAAACATCATTATAAAATCATCTATTCTTTATTATGTAAATGAGGCTGGTCACATGGTCAGAGGCGGTGATGACAGGTCATTTGCATACAGCTTTAGGACCTCATTGCTTAAGTTTACAGGCATGTAGAGGGACAATGAAGTGATAGAGGCAATGCTCTCTAATGGCAGTTTATGAAAATATATTTAGTTTAGGGGATTATTTATTATCTGTATAACGTACATTGCCATACCTTTTTGGGGCTATAGTTTACAGCCAGATTTACGTGTCAAATCCACGTAGTTTATAAACCACTATGTCAGACAGAAAGGTGGCAGGTGGAGCAGGCACAGGTCACAGCACAGTAAGGGGACGTCGCAGCAGGGGTGACTCTGAGGCCAGAACTGCCGTTGTCATCTAGTGGCAGTGTGTTGATCAACAACCCAAAGGTTGTTGAATGGTTGACTAGGTCATCCAATTCCTCTAATATAACATCTGACAACCCCAGCCAAGAGTCTGTGGGTTCCTCAGATACAACAATTAGTTGGCATGGCCCAGGAGCAGGTCAGAGGCCCTCACCTGTCCTCAACCAGCCTCTGTCCTGTTCCTTTCCCGCAGCCAGAGAGCTACTAGGTAGTCTGGGCTCCGCGCCACTATTCAGCGAGAACGAAGTGTTTGAGGACAGTCAGCAGCTGCTTTGCAGTGAAGAGGTGGGGCAGACTTCCGCTGCTTCCTGCAGTAGGCAGGCTGTGCATACTGACACCAGTGAGGAGAGTAGCAGTGACCAGGAAACGCAAATTGACGATGAAGTAGCTGATCGCACTTGGGAGCTGGGTGTAGCAGGGGATTCACCAGCTTGCGTGTCAGGCAGCGGAGCAGGCAGTGAGACGCTACTGTAGCCGTGAGTGAGCAGGGTGGCAGCAGTGTGAGAACTGGAGCCAAAATGTCTGCGGGGGTACAAATCCCGACTCGCAGGTCCAAGTAAGCAGTGGCACAGGAGCTCAGCGAGGCAGCGGCGGTAGTAGTCGCTCAGTGCAGAGTGTTGCCGGTAAAATTACCACCTCGGAGGTGTGGCTATTTTTTGTAAAGACACCAGAGGAGCCGAGAGTGGGTAGATGTCGTATCTGCGGGCAGAAAGTGAAGCGTGGCCAGGGAGCTAACCTTGGCACCACGGCCCTGCGCCAACACATGCAGTGCTACCATCCAATGGCCTGGGAGAAACGGGTGTCAGATGTGGTCCATCCTGCAGGCGCAGCAACACCTAGTGGCACACATGCCGTTTCAGCAAGTCAAGGCTCCAGCACCTCTGCCGAAGAGAGCTGTTTGTCTTTGACATCATCTCCCGGTCCAGATACTCCTGCTCCTCGCTACGCATGGCGCCAGCAGTCGTTGAGGCGATTACAAAAGAAAAACTCTATGCGTCCAGCCATCCTAAGGTGCAGAAGCTGACCGTGCTCTTGTCGAAGTTGTTGGTACTGCAGTCTCTCCCTTTCCAAGTTGTGGACTCTGCACCCTTCAGAGAACTAATGGCTTGTGCCGAACCGAGGTGGAGAGTTCCAAGCTGCAATTTTTTTTCCAAAAAGGCAGTGCCAGCCCTTCACCAATATGTACAACAGAAGGGGGGCCAGTCCTTGAGCTCATCAGTTTCTTCCAAGGTGCACACCAGCGGCTGTCCAGGCGGTAAGAACCATGACAGGAGAAGTGCCCGGAGCGGAGGATGATGCTGCCTGTTTACAAACCTGTGAACTATGGAAACACAATGATGTAATTTGAGTGTGCAGGCCTGTAACCCCTGAGTGACTGGCCTCCAGGGGATCTGGTGAAGAGTTAACAAGTCCAGCAGGTAAGGGTTTAGCCTACCTGTGGGTACCTGGAGCTTGAGGAGGTCACCCTGGACAAAGTTACAGGCCAGTAAGACTCAAAAGGGGGGAAATGTTAAGGATGTCACACTGGTCTTGGACGCCATCTTACATACTGTCAGACAATTTAAAGACTCAGCATTCATTTTCCCCGTGTACTGGTCACATGGTGGTGACATCATCACAGGTCCTTCAGTCTTTCCTCTCACTGCTGAGCTCCGCCCCCATGTACTGGTCACATGGAGGTGACATCATCACAGGTCCTTCAGCCTCTCCTCTCACTGCTGAGCTCCGCCCCCTGTACTGGTCACATGGTGGTGACATCATCACAGGTCCTTCAGCCTCTCCTCTCACTGCTGAGTTCCGCCCCCGTGTACTGGTCACATGGTGGTGACATCATCACAGGTCCTTCAGCTGTTGCAGTGCAGGTCTTGGTGGGTGGTCGGGCTGTTGTCTCTCTGTTATCAGCCATTATCAGAGGATATATATACACATATCCCCCGTGTACTGGTCACATGGTGGTGACATCATCACAGGTCCTTCAGCTGTTGCAGTGCAGGTCTTGGTGGGTGGTCGGGCTGTTGTCTCTCTGTTATCAGCCATTATCAGAGGATATATATACACATATACAGCACTGGCTGCCGGCGCCACTCACACTCACACCTGCCCCCAGTGACCCCGCTATAAGGTAAGAAGACACTGGGGATGGGGGTATTATACACCGGGGAGGGGCTGGAGGGGGAGGATATTATACTATATATATATATCTATATAGTGTCTTCAGATAATCTTTCTTGTGGTTCATGTCATGTAGACACAGTTGTCTTCCTTATAGTGATTCACCGGAGCTGTTACTATTCTAGGCTGTACAGAGACAGATACACCAGCTGTCACTATACTAATCGGTACAGAGATGGATAGAGCAGAGCTGTCACTATTCTAGTCTGTACAGAGACGGATAGTCTGGAGCTGTCACTATACTAGTTGGTACAGAGATAGATAGACCAGAGCTGTCACTATTCTAGTCTGTACAGAGTTGGATACACTGGAGCTGTCACTATTCTAGTCTGTACAGAGTTGGATACACCGGAGCTGTCACTATTCTAGTTTGTACAGAGACGGATACACTGGAGCTGTCACTATTCTAGTCTGTACAGAGACGGATACACCAGAGCTGTCACTATTCTGAATAAAATAACTTGTCCGAGGAACACCCCAGTATGTCAGTACCAGAGGGAGGAGCACACACCAGTATGTCAGTACCAGAGGGAGGAGCACACACCAGTATGTCAGTACCAGAGGAGGGAGCACACACCAGTATGTCAGTACCAGAGGAGGGAGCACACACCAGTATGTCAGTACCAGAAGGAGGAGCACACACCAGTATGTCAGTACCAGAAGGAGGAGCACACAC
>WNYA01001629.1:0-60298 GCA_019512145.1 Engystomops pustulosus
CACTCTCTAGCCTGCCGCTGCTGCCGCTGCCTCTGCATGCCGTCCCCTATAGTGTCAGGGTCAATTATTGGATGTTTTAGATGCTATCTAGCTTCATTCTGTCACTCTGTCATGGCCATGCTGTTGCCCATAATTTTGGCATAATGGTGCGTTTAAGCAGCCTCAGAGTCATCCATGCATGCTGCCCCTGCTGTTTCCTGTCCATTTCCGTTGTGTTCCATCCTTTTCTGAGGTTTCCCAGGTGTTTGGCCAAGCTTCCCTGTGCAGATTGAAAAATGCTCGAGTCTCCCATTGACTTCAATGGGGCTCGTTATTCGAGACGAGCACTCGAGCATCGGGAAAAGTTCGTCTCGAATAACGAGTACCCGAGCATTTTAGTGCTCGCTCATCTCTATTACTTACCCATCCTGACGCGTTCCAATGATAATGCACTGTGCCGCTTTTCACTAAGATCCTGCGCCCGATATCCTACATGTGTCGCTTCCCCCCTCAGGTCCCCGAAGTTCACCTTCTTCTTCCTGGTGCATGTAAGTGCATTGTCTTGTGACACAATTTGAAAGTTAAATCCCGCGCTCAGTCCGAATCAGTCGGATCGTCCGATGCCCCCCCCCCCTTTCCGGATTTCTGTCACATGAAAGCAGCACTGCACTGCGCTACACTCGTGCAACACAATCCCCAGTTAACTACGCGTCACAGCGGCGCAAATCCCGAAAGCGTCGGAAAATCCGACGCAGTTGGGGCCACGGACCCTTAGTAAATAAGCCCCACTAACTTAATCCAAAAGGAGGAGATGCCCCATAATTGTGCACAATGAGGACTCCCCAAGATGTGACAGCAGATGTTATTTAGCGGAGAAGCCTGTTTTGGGGTTTTGTCGTTGTGATACCAGCCCACCTGCTATAGCTCGGGGTAGCGGAGTTACACTACACAATACACATCAGCTCTGCTACATCACAGTAATTATTAATAATAGCCATGTATCGCGTTCCAGAGACCCGAGCCAGGAAACAGAAGCCAGCGCAAAGTGTAATTACTAAAACTCATAAAAGTTACTTATAAAACTCCAGGAAATGTGAGAATTGGCAATATTCAGACAAGTGCCGACAAATCAGCATCCATCATCCTGACAAATACTACTGCCAACCACACTACCAGCCGCCACCATGTGCATCACATCCCAATGAGACAATGATGTCTTCTGCTGCCAGAGAATGTAAAATATACAATCACTCTACTGTACATCATCAGAATTTACAGATACAGCTATACATAGGGGGCAGTATTATAGTAGTAATATTCCTGTACATAGGGGGCAGTATTATAGTAGTTATATTCCTGTACATAGGGGGCAGTATTATAGTAGTTATATTCTTGTACATAGGGGCAGTATTATAGTAGTTATATTCTCTGCGTAGCTCGTTGTCCGAGCGGTTTTCAGTGCAGCGGTGGCATCATCACCGATAAGCGTACACGCTGTCGACTGACAGCGCTGACAGGCTGACGCTTATAAGATGAATAAAGCTGGATTTCTCATATTTCAATCTCACCAGGTGAAGGAAGCTCAACCTGAATAATTATCCATCTCCTCCCCCTATTTCCTCCTTCTCCTCCTCTTTGTAACTAAAGCAGAGGAAACTGGCTATTTTTTGACAGGGCCCACTGCTCTAGCTATAGTACTGATGCATTAATTTTTCTGGAGGGACACCTACCTGCTCCTCGTTTTAAACATTTTGGGAGCTGCCACATACAGGCACTCAATCTATTCAATTTTCTGGAGGGCCACCTACCTGCTCCTCGGTTTGAAAACTTTTTTGGACTGCCACATACAGGCACTCAATCTATTTCATTTTTCTGGAGGGCCCCTACCTGCTCCTCTGGTTTGAAAACTTTTTTGGACTGCCACATACAGGCCATCCAAAAATAAATTGTCTCCATAGCAGCCTCCAAACGTTGTCTCCATTGCACTACTCCAAAAGTCGTCCATATAGCTGCCTCCATACATGGTTCCCCTTATCAAACGAGGTGTGTCAGGCAGAATTTTGGTTGTTTTCATGGATTCATCAAAGTTGTTAACTTTGTCGCCACCTGTGTAATCCACAAAAATATACTGGCAAACTTTATCATGTACACGATATTATTTCAGCGCTTCTTGCTCACCCTTTGGTTCCTCTCTGCACACATTGGTTGAAGCCTGAGTCATTTAGGGTATTCGCATGCCATTCTACTGACCGCTGCTGCCGCTGCCTCTGCATGCAGTCCCCTCTAGTGTCAGGGTCAATTATGGATGTTTAGATGCTATCTAGCTCATTCTGTCACTCTGTCATGGCCATGCTGTTGCCCATAATTTTGGATAATGGTGCGTTTAAGCAGCCTCAGAGTATCCATGCATGCTGCCCTGTGGTTCCTGTCCATTTCCGTGTGTTTCCATCCTTTCTGAGGGTCCCAGGTGTTTGGCCAAGTTCCCTGTGCAGAGCCTTGGTCCTTTGAAAAATGCTCGAGTCTCCATGACTTCATGGGCTCGTTTATTCGAGACAGAGCACTCGAGCATCGGGAAAAGTTCGTCTCAATAACGAGTACCGAGCATTTTAGTGCTCGCTCATCTCTATTACTTACCCATCCTGACGCGTTCCAATGCTAATGCACTGTGCCGCTTTTCACTAAGATCCTGCGCACCGATATCCTACAGTGTCGCTTCCCCCCTCAGGTCCCGAATTCACCTCTTCTTCCTGGTGCATTAAGTGCATTGTCTTGTGACACATTTGAAAGTTAAATCCCGCGCTCAGTCCGAATCAGTCGGATCGTCCGATGCCCCCCCCCCCTTTCCGGATTCTGTCACATGAAAGCAGCACTGCACTGCGCTACACTCGTGCAACACAATCCCCAGTAACTACGCGTCACAGCGCGCAAATCCCGAAAGCGTCGGAAAATCCGACGCAGTTGGGCCACGACCCTTAGAAATAAGCCCCACATTACTAAATCCAAAAGGAGAGATGCCCCATAATTGTGCACAATGAGGACTCCCCAAGATGTGACATCAGATGTTATTTAGAGGAGAAGCCTGTTTTGGGGTTTGTCGTTGTGATACACAACCCCCTGCTATAGTTCGGGGTAGCGGAGTTACACTACGACAATACACATCAGCTCTGCTAATCACAGTAATATTAATAATAGCCGAGTATAGCGTTACAGAGACCAGCCAGGAAACAGAAGCCAACGCAAAGGTAATTACTAAAACTCATAAAAGTTACTTATAAAACCCGGAAATGTGGTAGAATTGGCAATATTCAAACATGTGCCGACAAATCAGCATCCATCATCCTGACAAATACTACTGCAACCACACTACCAGCCGCCACCATGTGCATCACATCCCAATGAGACATGATGCTTCTGCTGCCAGAGAATGCAAAATATACATCACTCTACTGTACATCATCAGAATTTACAGATACAGCTATACATAGGGGGCAGTATTATAGTAGTAATTCCGGTACATAGGGGGCGTCTATAGTAGTTATATTCCTGTACATAGGGGGCAGTATTATAGTAGTAAATTCCTGTACATAGGGGCCGTATTATGTAGTTATATTCTTGTACATAGGGGCAGTATTATAGTAGTAATATTCCTGTACATAGGAGCAGTATTTAGTAGTTATATTCTTGTACATAGGGGGCGATATAGTAGTTATATTCTTGTACATAGGGGCAGTATTATAGTAGTCTATTCTTGTACATAGGGGGCAGTATATAGTAGTTATATTCTTGTACATAGGGGGCAGTATATAGTAGTTATATTCTTGTACTAGGGGGCCGTATTATAGTAGTTATATCACTTGATACTAGGGAGCATATGTATAGTAGTTATATTCTTGTACATAGGGGGCAGTATTATAGTAGTTATATCCTTGTACATAGGGGGCAGTATTATAGTAGTTATATTCTTGTACATAGGGGGGCAGTATATTAGTAGTTATTACGTGTCTTGTACATAGGGGGCAGTATTATAGTAGTTATATTCCTTGTACATAGGGGCATATTATAGTATTTTTTCTTGTACTAGGGGGCAGTATTATAGTAGTTATATTCCTGTACATAGGGGCATATTATATAGTTATATTCTTGTACATAGGGGCAGATTATAGTAGTTAATTCGTTGTACATAGGGAGCAGTATTATAGTAGTTATTTTTATATAGGGGCAGTATTTAGTAGTTATATCTTGTACTAGGGGCAGGATTAATAGTAGTTATATTCCTGTACATAGGGCAGTATTATAGTAGTTAATTCCTGTTACATAGGGGCAGTATTATAGTAGTTATATTCTGTGAGATATATGGCAGTATGAGTACCAATATTGTGCTGTTTGCTCATCCTATCTGTGTAATTTAGGATGATTGTGTAGCATTGCTGTGATTATGACCTGTGACCGGGTGGTGCTGTGTCTCTATACATGTGTTGATACATTGTGACATATCCCCTGCTCGCGATGGTTACTTGTCCACATATTGTTAACACTGTTTCCTAATGCATTATGGATACATTCTGCTCTGGAAATAATTGGGGGATGAGACGCTAGATGAGGACGGTGTGTGGTCTACATTCCAGTCTCTCCTCTGTGGTTTGGGCACTTGCCCGTGCTGCCATTCTTAGGCTTCATCCGCTCTGGAATGTGCCCGCTCTGTGCCAGCTCAGGTTTAGAGTTTTTATACTGAAGTGCCAACAAGTGCCTCGTCCATTGTTCTTCCAGCACAAGTGATTTTGTAACAGAGGCTAAATAGAGTTTAGGGGCGAGCCAAGGAGGAGAGGTGACAAGATGTTCTCTGTTACTGCAGAACATAGGCTTTTTATTCTCCCAAATGAATATTAGTGTTATATTTAGACTGAGGTGATTCATGGTCATGATCTGAGGACTAAAGGGGTTGTAACAATGTTATTGTCACTCCCGTATCCACGAATCTGTTTGGCAAGGGTCCGACTATTGGACCCCCCACTATTCATAAAATTGAGCATGTGTCCTACTATTTCCATGCTGGAGATATACTGAGCGCTGTTCTCAGCAATTTCCTACTCTCCTAGAGATTGAATGGAGCAGGAAGATGCATGTTTGACCATCCGCAAATCAAGTAGTGAGAACAAGATCCCTCTTCTTTTAATAGGTCACCCAGTATTCAGACCCATCCAATCACGTACTTTGGATAGAGGATACATAAAAAATTGGTGCATCCCCTTTAAGGGCAGCCATGTATTGTCAGCTTGTTTAGGTGAGATCGTAGTTGTGTAGTAGATGCTCTTCCCAATAGCTTTGCAGATCTATGACATCACATGTGATTTTCAGTAAACTTCTGTGACATCACAACTTGCTGGAGTGACATCATAGTCCGAAGCCAATTTAGTCCAGCAGTAAACTATAAACTATTGAGTTTTTGTCTCCCTAATCTACTGGACATCACCAGTTATACTGATCCGGTCACAACCGCTTCTCATTATCCCTATGACATCAGAGCTTGAGGCTACTGTGACTCACAGCAATGACATCACCCAGTATAGGCAGTGAAGCCACTGTGACATCATAACTGGAAGCGAGAGTCATTTCATCACAACTGTGAGGTAGTGTGACACAAGGAATTACTGTGATACCAATAATGCATTTGTGATGTGACATCATAAACTGTGACATCACAGATATCGGAACATTAAGCTGCTGTAACATCAAACAAGCCCCCCCTGACAAATATCCAAAATTGGGTTTTTAACACAATGCTCCAAAATAATAGTCCTCCCCAGTTATAGTCTTGAACTAAGTGGTAAGGCAGCCAGGAGTGAGATTTACATTGTCCTAGTCCAGTGTGGACCGAACCTATGGCATTGGTGCCAGAGGCGGCACTCTGAGCCCTCTCTGTGGGCACCAGGCCATCACCCCAGAATGAAGTTCACCAGACAGAACTCAAAGAATCTTCCTGCATAACCTTCCTATCATGATAGATAATTGCCCTCCTCCTTTCAACTGGGTTGGTGTCCTTGGAGGCTGAACGATTGAAAGTTGTCAATGAACAAGGAGAAATAAATTACTGCTTAAATTGGCTGCGCTGGCACTTTGCAAAAATAAGTGGCTTTTGGTTGAAGTTTGGGCACTGAGGCTCTAAAAGGTTCGGCCACTCACCTGTCCTAGTCAATGATCTATTTTATATCATCAAATCATCTATGTCCTGTACACATGATGGAATTTAGCTCCCTCTAGTGGTAGTGTAGGACTGGTTCATATTAAAATGGTCTACAGATCAAAAAAAGGTCTATGTAGTTTCCATGTTTTCTCATGGTTTTATGCATCTTCTTGTAGAGACAGCCTGAAGGGGTTACATCTGTATAACAGGGGTCTTCTTGTGACCCTCCTCTGTGTGAGCTCATAGGGTCTTCTAGTATGTTGACTTGGCAGTGGCTGGGGAAGTCCAGAAGGTCCTGTGTGTAGTTAGACATCATCAGTCTGTCCTGCTCCAGCGGGCTGTCACTATGGGGCAGATTTACTTACCCGGCCCATGGCGATCCAGAGGTGCGTCTCCGATGCCTCGGTTTCTGCCGAGATTCACTAAGGGTCGTGCGCCCAATGTCCACTAGGTGTCGATGCTGCGCTAAAGTCCGCCGGAGTTCACCTCTCTGCCCCTTCTGTTGGTGAAAGCCGGCGCCGATGCACCATAATCCGGTCGCTTTCGCCAAATTCCGGGGCATTCAGCGAAATCGCAAAAATTCGGGAAACCCGGTGAAAATGCACATTCGGATAGTAGTAAATAGTCCCCATTGTGCATGTAGTGATATATGGATTGGCAGAGAGTGCAGAGCAGTGTGTCTGTAGCTCTGGAGGACTGAAACTTCCATTCTTACACAGAAAACCAAATGAGTTCAATATAAACCATGTAACACCTAATTTTTCCTTGCGGGGGCGCTACAGAGAAATGAAAAGGATTACATATAACTGTTAGAGTTCACTTTGTAACTTCATTTCACTTGTGGGAGCTATGGAAAGTGAAGGAATAGAATAAACTAATAACAGGATATGTAGTGAGAGTTATAATTTATACATTTCAGAGAACTGTGTAATGTTTTCATTTCTTCCACTAGGGGAGCTGTAGGGAAACTAAACACTTTCTAGTGACAGATTATCACAGTCCTGCTGCTGCTAACAACATACACAAAGTATAATTAGAATCTCTCTAGGGACTATACATCACACTGGATGCAGAGAGAAGAGAGCACCGCAGTGTGAGGAACACCCCCAGAGCACTTGGAGTAGATACACTTCTGGAATATAAATTCACATATCACAGTCCTGCTTCTACTAACAACATATGCAACGGTATAGTTACACATCTCTCCAGGGACAATACCTAACACTAGATACACAGAGCACAGTAGTGTGAGGAAAGACCCCCTGTGCTCTTGGGAAGCTACAATCCTGGATACAAATCATTTTCACAGTCCTGCTGCTACTAACAACATAACAAAGGTATATCACATTTTCCAGGGAATATCTAATGCTGGCTGCCAGAGCCTAGAGCCACAGCAGTTGGGACTCCCTGAAGCTACAATCCTGAAATATATAATATCTATACTTCACAGTCATCTGCCTACTAACAAGATACCAAGGTATAATTACACATTTTCCAGGGACAATACCTAATGCTGGCTGCCAGAGCATAGAGCACAGCAGTGTGAGGACCCTCCCCACTTCCCCTGAAGCTACAATCCTGAAATATGTAAATTCTATACTTCACAGGCCTGCTGCTACTAACAAGATACACAACAGGTATAATTGTACCTCTCGCTCCGATACATAACAGAGTCTCTTCTTCATTGTCTCCACATATACCCTTTACACCACACATAAATGAGTTTGATGAAAGGGTTAAATGGTAAATAATACTAATAATCCGTCTGGATGCGAGGAGTCCCATCCTGACAGCCGCGCAGCAGATTACCACCACAAGATGAGATAATCTGCATAACGAGACAATTTACAGGATGAACTGCTCTGCACAAGTCCCGACAGCACGGGGGGGGGGGGGGGCGGATGTAGTGTCAGGTGTAATCCCTTCCGAAATTAGAACAACAAGCTCATGAGTCTTACAGGTCCGGCCGCGTATCATTGTTTGTTACATTGTTTACACTGGGATAATACAGTGGTTATCTTCATCATGTCTACTCCAGCACATCTAGAGCTGCATCACAATCCCAAGCGGAGCTGAACCTGATTGTCATGTATTGTGGAGGAGTGTGGTTGGGTTTTAATATTGTTATCCCCCCAATATTTTTACATCCATATATCTCTCTCAGGAAACAGTCAGAAGATCCAATGTGTAAGATTGTACCAAAATGTAATTCTGGGTTCCATGGTGTTCCAGGGTGAACCCAGTTATCTAAGGCTCAATATCAAGGTGGCTGTGATCCGACTTTCTTTGACTGTGGTGACATTAAACTTGTCTCTAACTACAGATCAAAGCAATAACTGCCACCCAGACCTCGGCTCATAGATGAAGACATGTACTTACCCTGGTACTCTTCAGGGTGTCTCTTAGCCCTAGGTCAGCTGCCAACCTAGACTGGCACCACTGTTGAGAGATGCAACCAGTGATCACCCCCTGTATAGGGGTTAAAGGGTGTAAACCATGGGGACCGGGTAGGGCTAGAGACCTGGTGACTACTGGTGTAAACTAGGGTGACACAGTAGGAGGTAGCAATCTAATGACCACACACAGCCCTGCATAGGGTTAAAAGGTGTAAACCATAAGACCACTGTAAGAGGTAGCTACCTGTGATGGACCCACTGACCCTGTATAGGGATTAAAGGTGTAAACTAGGCACATCATTGTAAGATGTAGCACCGTGTGACTGCTGACAGATCCTGTATATGGGTAAATGGTGTAACGATGGAGACACTGAAATCTGCAGCATAAATCCTGTTTATGGGTATAGAGAGTAACCAGGGTGACTACTGTAAGTGGTACAACCTTGTTACTGCCTCACACATCATGTGTAGGAGTTAAAGGTACCCATGTGGACCAATGAAAGGTAGCGACCTGGTAACAGTCCTGCAGACCATGTACAGGGTTAAAGGGTGTAGACCAGGAGAACCAGTAGACGGTAGCGACCTGGTGATGCCCCCACAGACCTGTATAGGAGGTTAATACAGTGCAGATCCGGGAGACCAATGAAGAGCTAGCAACATAAGACGGCCCACAGGGGTGAAGGGTTTAAGCATGGGCACCACTGTAAGGGTAGTGACTGCCTCACAATCCTGTTTAAGTGTGTAAATTGTGTAAATCAAAAAGACTGGAGGTAACGACTTGGTGACAGTTCCACGCATCCTGTAAGGGGTTAAAGGGTGTTAACATTGCGGCCCACTATAACTGGTAGACAACTGTAACTGCTCAAGGACCATGTGTAGGCATTAAAGGGTGGTTACCATAGCCCACTGTAAGGAAAGGACCTATGACCACCCCACAACCCCTGAGTAGCTACCTGGTTACTGACATACATACCCCATTGCGAGGTTAAAGGGTGATAAACTAGGGAGCACTAAAATTGGTAGCAACCTGGTGACCACTCAAAGACCCTGTAAGGAGGGGGTTAAAGGTGGAGACCAGAGAACCACAGTAAGAGTAGCTACCTGGTGAATGAACACATACCCAGTATAGAACTTAAGGATGTAAACTAGGAGACCACTGTAAGAGGTAGCAACCTGGTGACCACTCAAGACCCTTTATAGAGTTAAAGGGTTGAACAGGAGACCACAGTAGAAGTAGCTACCTGGTGAGTGACAACACTACCCTATAGGGTTAAAGGGTGTAAACTAGGGAACACCACTCTAAGAGGTGCAACTTGGTGACCACCAACAGACTTTGTATAGCAGGTTTAAGGATGTAGACCAGGAGACCACTGTAAGAGACCGCTATCTGTCGACTGCTCCGTAGCTCCTGTAGAGTTTAATGGGTTATTCATGGCCGCCCACTGGAGCGTCACAAAATCAAAGCTATTAGAAGACATACTGGGTTTACAATCCACGGCTCATAACAATAACATACCCAATTCACTCCTTAAAACCTGGAGAGGGTCCCGTCACCCCTACTATCAAACTTTTACATCATATCTATCAAATAGATGCCAGAAAATTTGATGATCAGTTGTTGACAATAAGCTGGTATCCTTATAGAAAGTTGTGATTGGATATAGTGACCACTACAGGAGAACTGCAGTATTACACTTACAATCAATGGTAGTCTATGCAATACACGGACAGGCTGAGTCCTCCAGTGCAGGAGCAGATATCTCAGGGGGGATTCCAAAAAATTGAAGCAGGGGGGATGGATATTGAATATGGAAGACTAAGTGATCACCCCCTTATGATGCAGCGCAACCTTTTGGGGACCATTGGCCAATTATACTCATAGTACAAAGATATCATTAAACAGATCCGATCCTCTATTACCACATTCCATTTATTGTGAAATCACCAAATCTTGTTACTTTCTCTCACAGAAGGAGACATTCCGTAAACATTCATAAAACCTTAGAAATGAATTCCGTTCTCCGCATCCGAAGGAAATTGACTCGTCTTCCTTTTTTTTCGTATCGATCCCTCGAGGAAAAAACGCACTTGGAAATAACCGATTACATAAAAATTTGCCAAAACGAAAGGCACAGAGGAAAAAACGAGAAATACAATCTAATGATAACAATTCAACAGTCTGATACATTGTAACGGAAAAGGCAACCGTCGGCATTCTACAGATGCGGTAGAAGGGGCGGAATAGTATCAGGGACATGTGACGTTATGTTATATGATAGGTCTACGGTGTGAGACATCGCTGTGTATGACGTTATTGTCTGTTTACGTCATACGCTTAACCCTTTATTACCCTCATCCTTACATTGACTCCTTTATATATGGTACCCTACATACAGATAGGGACTTTACAGTGCGGGATAGTATCAGGGACCATGTGACTGTATGCTATATGATAGGTCTAACGGTGTGAGACATCGCTGTGTAATGACGCTTATTGGCTGTATTACGTCATAACGCTTAACCCTTTATTACCCTCATCCTTACATTGACTCCTTATATATATGGTACCCTACATACAGATAGGGACTTTACAGTGCGGGATAGTATCAGAATGCACATGTAGCCAGTAATAGGATGACATGATCATGGGAGAGACAATCTGTACTTTCCCTAAATTTCCAGCCTTGTGTTAATATTTCGGTTGGGGCTCTGTGTGGGTGAGGTTGACGCTGCCCAGGGCATGGCTGGTATTTGGTCTCCGGCTTCAGATGCTTCTTCCTAATAGATTCTACTGTAAAGCTGTAAGACCCCAATAACGTGCCCCCTTTTCAATGGTGCCCTATGCAGCTGCCTACTTTGATTTCACCCTATAGAATTGAACCTAAACTCTCTATAGATGGCGCCCCCTCTGCCTAAATTTTTGTAATAAGTGGGTTCTCCATGCTATGTTTAACACCTGTGCTGTTGTTAGTTGTAAAGAGACACCATTTTTAAGTGTCATGTCCTGTTTTGTAGCAGGTGACTGCCGCCCCTCCAATTTGTTGCCTGAGGCAAATGGCTCAATTCAATAATTTGACTACTTCTGACCTTGCCCTAGGCAGCTGCCTATACTGCCTCACCTTAGCCCCACCTTAGCCCCAATCAGATACCATAAGTCACAAAGTGAAGAGAATATAATCACAATTTTAAGGGTTTTATACTGCGGAATCACATACTTGTGCCTGAATGACACCACAACGTTGTGCTATATTATAAAATGCCCATATACTGATTGTTTCCAATACTGACAGTTTCCACATTCATTCTCCACCCTGTATGGATGTGACACTATGGCAGTAGTAAAGAAGGTCTCTAAGGTAAGGAGGAGTGTTGGGTTCTTTGTTCTCTGGGTTTGGACTGACCGCCATGCGTTGCTATGGTATATGTCGTCTAGTCCGATGCACTGGTCACAGTGCTGGGTGGCGGGATAAGCTGGATCTAGTATAAGGCAGCGGGACACTATGGTTGTCGTAGTCAGGTTCTTGGTGGACACCTCCTGGAATGTCACTGAAGGTTCTAGCAAAGGGAGAACCTCCGAGAGTTGATGTTCATTTTGGTGACCCCAATAAGTTTAAGGGGTGTAGAAAGGCCAAATGAGGACATCATGGGGAAGTCACAGAGGAGGTCGGAAAGCTCGTCCCTCTCCTCCAGTTCATAGGTGGCATCGTTCAGCATCCGCCGGTGGAGGTGACACGTCTGCTCGATCTTCAGCTTGTTGATGTCACTGCGAAGCCTCATGAGCTGCCGAGCCAAGTGCTGGTCCTGAAGACGCATCTCCGTCTGTTATCAAGGACAAACAATTATTACGGTAGGAATAAATAATACTGTCACCCACATATGTGCCAATATACAACTCCTGCCAAGTACTAATGAGCCATGAAGAAAGATTTTAAGTAAATGGAATTCACAACAGGATTGTAATATTTTCAAGGTTAAGATCACAAAAAAACATCAGCATATCCAGTATTATAGCAGTTATATTCCTGTACATAGGGGGCAGATATAGTATTATATTCTTGTACATAGGGGGCCAGTATTACGTAGTACGACCCTTATTGACCTTGTACATAGGGGGCAGTATTATAGTAGTTTATATTCTTGTACATAGGGGCAGTATTATAGTAGTCATATTCTCCTGTACATAGGGGCAGTATTATAGTATTATATTCTTGACATAGGGGCATATTATTAGTTATTTTGTAATAGGGGGAGTATATAGTAGTTATATTCTCGAATAGGAGGCAGTAGTATAGTAGTTATATTCTTGTACATAGGAGCAGTATTATAGTAGTTATATTCTTGTACATAGGGGGCAGTATTATAGTGTTATATTCTTGTAATAGGGGGCAGTATTATAGTAGTATATTCCTGTACATAGGGGCAGTATTATGTAGTTTATATCTTGTACATAAGGGGCAGTATTATAGTAGTCTAATTCCTGTACAAGGGGGCAGTATTATAGTAGTTATTTCCTGTACATAGGGGGCAGTATTATAGTAGTTATATTCTTGTACATAGGGGACAGTATTATAGTAGTTATATTCCTGTACATAGGAGCAGTATATAGGTTATATTCTTGTACATAGGGGCAGTATATAGTAGTTCAGAATTCTTGGTACATAG
This sequence comes from Engystomops pustulosus, assembly GCA_019512145.1. Taxonomy (NCBI): domain Eukaryota; kingdom Metazoa; phylum Chordata; class Amphibia; order Anura; family Leptodactylidae; genus Engystomops; species Engystomops pustulosus. The sequence goes on from WNYA01001629.1 coordinate 13,219, forward strand.
GGGGCAGTAGTTATAGTAGTTATATTCCTGTACATAGGAGCAGTATTATAGTAGTTATATTCATGTACATAGGGGCAGTATTATAGTAGTTTTATTCCTGTACATATAGGGGCATATTTAAGTAGTTATATTCCTGTAATAGGTTATACTTTTATTCGTCTATCTTTCACGTTATCCTCAATTGTGATTTCTTGACTCATTAGTTTTCATCTTGTACATGATTGTTTAATGCCAGTCTGACTTTATAGTTACTATTCTCCATAGTCCGTATGTCAGTATTCTTTCTTCTAGGTCAGATTGTATATTATGATTCTTACTCTTTTGTGTTATTTCTTCCTTGACTATATATGTATTTTATCCACCTCATGTAAGATATTTTTTCTTGGGCAGTATATAGTAGTTAATTCTGTACAAGGGGCAGATTATAGTAGTGATATTCTTGAACTAGGGGGCAGTATTATAGTAGTTAATCTGTACATAGGGGGCAGTATTATAGTATTATATTTTTTACATAGGGCAGTTTGTATTGATCTGTACATGGGGGCAGTATTATAGTAGTTATATTCTTGTACATAGGGCATATTATAGTAGTTATATTCTTGACATAGGGGCAGTTTATAGTAGTTATATTCTGATACATAGGGCAGTATATAGATAGTTATATTCTTGTACATAGGGGGCAGTATTATAGTAGTTATATCTTGTACATAGGGGGCAGTATTATAGTAGTTATCATTCCTGTACATAGGAGCAGTATTATAGTAGTTATATTCCTGTACATAGGGGGCCGTATTATAAAGTTATATTTGTACATAGGGGCAGTATTATGTAGTTATATCTGTTAATGGGGGCAGATTATAGTAGTATATCCTGGACATAGGGCAGTATTTAGTAGTTATATTCTTGTACATAGGGGGCAGTATTATAGTAGTTATATTCTTGTACATAGGGGGCAGTATTATAGTAGTTATCATTTGTACATAGGGGCAGATTATAGTAGTTATATTCCTGTACATAGGGGCAGTATTATAGTAGTTATATCTGTACATCGGGGGCAGTATTATAGTAGTTATATTCTGTACATAGGGGGCAGTATTATAGTATTATATTCACTGTAACATAACGGCAGTATTATAGTAGTTATATTCTTGTACATAGGGGGACAGTATTATAGTAGTTATATTCTTGTACATAGGGGGCAGATATTATAGTGATTATATTCTTGTACATAGGGGCAGTATTATAGTAGTTTATATCCGGTTAATACTAGGGGGCAGTATATAGTAGTTATTCTTGTACATAGGGGCAGTATTATAGTGTATATTCTTGTACATAGGGGGCAGTATATATAGTAGTTATAGTCTTGTACATAGGGGGCAGTATTATAGTAGTTATATTCTTGTACATAGGGGGCAGTATATAGTAGTTATATTTTTGTACATAGGGGGAGTATTATATAGTTATATTACTGTAATAGAGTATTATACAGTATATCTTGTACATAGGGGCAGTATTATAGAGTTATATTCTGTTACATAGGGGGAGTATTATAGTAGTTATTCTTGTACATAGGGGCATCAATACAGTTATCGTATCTGTCATAGGAGAGTATTATAGAGTTATATCTTGTACAAGGGGGTATTAGTATAGAGTTATATTCTTGACATAAGGGGCAGTATTATAGTAGTTATATTTTTGTACATAGGGGACAGTATTAAGTAGTTTTAGTCTTGTACATAGGGGGCAGTTATTATAGAGTTGATCTTGGACATAGGGGCATTTATAGTAGTTATATTCTTGTACATAGGGGGCGTATTATAGTAGTTATATTCATGTCATAGGGGTCAGTATTATAGTAGTTATATTCTGTACATAGGCGGCCGTATATAGTAGTTATCTTCATGTACATAGGAGTATAGATAGTAGTTATATTCTTGTACTAGGGGGTAGTATATATTAGTTATATTCTTGTACATAGGGGGAGCTATTATAGTAGTTATATTCTTGTACATAGGGGGCAGTATAATATTTAGTTCATGATCACAGTAATCTGCAGTAGTCTCTGTCAGTAAGCAGTTACTTCCCTTATCTTGTTGTGACCTTTAAAGTAAAATATTCTGCTTGTAGTTTTGCTATTCCTTAGCTGAGCTCTAGAATATGAGGCTTAGCTTTAAATAATTGGCTTTTCCAAACCCAAAACCCTTCTAGCACTATTAGTGACAATGATTGTTCTTATTTTTTTTTAGTAAATATATCTTGTAAAGGAATAACTCTGTTTATAGGGTTTCATGGGATACAGGGCTGGCGCCAGCCCTGGGCATACCCACGAAAGTGCGGGGGACCCAGGGCTACTGGGGGGCCCACATAAGGTGACATCAGGATTTCCATAGGGTTGGAGGGGGACTTTATGTAAATACATGAGAGGGCTGTTTGGGATGATAAACTAGGAAATATTTTTGTTAGCAGGAGACTTTTTAAGTTTCTGAATTTTTAATGCTGCCACTAGAGTTCACTGCCATGGGGCCCCTTGAGGCTCTGACGCCCAGGGGCATCTGATACCGGGTAGCGGCCCCCCCCAACCTCCCCTTAAACAATAACAAACTGTCTAGGAGCAGAAGCCGTGATACATTTCCCCCTTGTTTCTCATGAAGAGGTTGTATAGTCCCTTCACCAAAGGGTGATTATTCACTCTGAGGGTCTTCCCTCCATGCACCCACCAGACACATCCCAATGAATCCCCCTGTAAACTGACCTGTTTTTCGGGAATGTTCTCATGCTGCGCTCTTCATGATATCTGTTTTTACAGCTACTTAAAAAAAATTCTCATAAACGGCTACACTTTACAGGGCAAAGTACTGGGGGTGGCAAATTCAATAGAAGCGACTAAATCCTTCTCCCTGGCCCAAACCCAAGAGAAATCTCCAGCAAAACACAAGATGTGACACCTGCATTGTGTCTGAAGGTCCAGGACTCGGATCACGCTGCATCTAACTGATAGTCCACGCTAGCGGCAGGGCAGGCAAGAACCTCCAAGGCGTACAGCGCCAGTTCGTGCCACATGTCCAGCTTTGAAACCCAGTAGTTGTAGGGAGCTGTGTGATCATTTAGGACGATGGTATGGTCAGCTACGTACTCCCTCACCATCTTTCTGTAAAGATCAGCCCTACTCTGCCGAGACTGGGGACAGGTGACAGTGTCTTGCTGGGGTGACATAAAGCTGGCAAAAGCCTTGTAAAGCGTACCCTTGCCAGTGCTGGACAAGCTGCCTGCTCGCCTACTCTCCCTCGCTACTTGTCCCGCAGAACTACGCACTCTGCCGCTAGCGCTGTCAGAAGGGAAATACTGTTTCAGCTTGTGCACCAGGGCCTGCTGGTATTCATGCATTCTCACACTCCTTTCCTCTCCAGGGATGAGAGTGGAAAGATTTTGCTTGTACCGTGGGTCCAGGAGAGTGAACACCCAGTAATCGGTGCTGGAATAAATTCTTTGAACGCGAGGGTCACGGGATAGGCAGCCTAGCATGAAATCTGCCATATGCGCCAGAGTACCAACGCGTAAGAATTCACTCCCCTCACTGGCCTGACTGTCCATTTCCTCCTCCTCCAACTCCTCCAACTCCTCTTCTTCTGCCCATACACGCTGAACAGTGAAGGACTCAACAATGGTCCCCTCTTGTGTCTCGCCAACATTCTCCTCCTCTTCCTCCTCATCCTCCTCCACCTCCACCTCCTCCGATATGCGCTGAGAAACAGACCTGAGGGTGCTTTGGCTATCAACAAGGGAATCTTCTTCCCCCGTCTCTTGTGACGAGCGCAAAGCTTCCGACTTCATGCTGATCAGAGAGTTTTTCAACAGGCCAAGCAGCGGGATGGTGAGGCTGATGATGGCGGCATCGCCACTGACCATCTGTGTTGACTCCTCAAAGTTACTCAGCACCTGACAGATATCAGACATCCACGTCCACTCCTCATTGTAGACTTGAGGAAGCTGACTGACCTGACTACCAGTTCTGGTGGAAGTTGACATCTGGCAGTCTACAATCGCTCTGCGCTGCTGGTAAACTCTGGATAACATGGTTAATGTTGAATTCCACCTCGTGGGCACGTCGCACAACAGTCGGTGAGCGGGCAGTTGGAGGCGGCGCTGCGCTGCCCTGAGAGTGGCAGCATCTGTGCTGGACTTCCTGAAATGCGCACAGATGCGGCGCACCTTCGTGAGCAAATCAGACAGATTGGGGTATGTCTTGAGGAAACGCTGAACTATCAGATTTAACACATGGGCCAGGCATGGCACATGTGTCAGTCTGCCGAGTTGCAGAGCCGCCACCAGGTTACGGCCGTTGTCACACACAACCATGCCTGGCTTCAGGTTCAGCGGTGCCAGCCACAGATCAGTCTGCGCCGTGATGCCCTGTAATAGTTCTTGGGCGGTGTGCCTTTTATCGCCTAGGCTCAGCAGTTTGAGCACCGCCTGCTGTCGCTTAGCGATGGCACTGCTGCTGTGCCTAGAGCTACCGACTGATGGCGCCATGCCCACGGATGGTAGTTCGGAGGAGGGGTGGGAGGAGGAGGAGGCATAGTAGGCCTGAAAGACCTGGACCGAGGTAGGCCCCACAATCCTCGGCGTCGGCAGTATATGACCAGCCGCAGGGTCAGACTCGGTCCCAGCCTCCACCAAGTTAACCCAATGTGCCGTCAGCGATATATAGTGGCCCTGCCCGGCAGCACTCGTCCACGTGTCCGTGGTCAGGTGGACCTTGTCAGAAACGGCGTTGGTCAGGGCACGGATGATGTTGTCTGACACGTGCTGGTGCAGGGCTGGGACGGCACATCGGGAAAAGTAGTGGCGGCTGGGGACCGAATACCGAGGGGCGGCCGCCGCCATGAGGTTGCGAAAGGCCTCGGTCTCTACTAGCCTATAGGGCAGCATCTCCAGGCTAAGCAATCTGGAGATGTGGACATTAAGGGCTTGGGCGTGCGGGTGGGTTGCACTATATTTCCGTTTCCGCTCCAGCGTCTGGGGTATGGAGAGCTGAACGCTGGTGGATGCTGTGGAGGATTGTGGAGGCGACGATGGGGTTTTTGTGTCCTGGGCAGGGGGCTGACTATCAGCTGACACAGGGGAAGGAGCAGTGGTGTGCACGGCCGGAGGTGAACGGGCTTGTTGCCACTGAGTGGGGTGTTTAGCATTCATATGCCTGCGCATACTGGTGGTAGTTAAGCTAGTAGTGGTGGAACCCCTGCTGATCCTGGTTTGGCAAAGGTTGCACACCACAGTCCGTCGGTCATCCGGTGTTTCCTTAAAGAACCTCCAGACTTCTGAAAATCTAGCCCTCGCCGCAGGAGCCCTCGCCACGGGAGCTTCACTAGTTGACACATTTGGCGCTGATGCACCAGCTCTGGCCCTGCCTCTCCGTCTGGCCCCACCACTGCCTCTTCCAACCTGTTCTGGTCGAGGACTCTCCTCCGTCTCAGAAGCACTGTGTTCACCCGGCCTCTCAACCCAGCTTGGGTCTGTCACCTCATCATCCTCCGATCCCTCAGTCTGCTCCCCCCTCGGACTTCCTGCCCTGACAACAACTTCCCCACTGTCTGACAACCGTGTCTCCTCATCGTCGGACACCTCTTTACACACTTCTTCCAGTACGTCAAGAAGGTCATCATCACCCACAGACTGCGACTGGTGGAAAACCTGGGCATCGGAAAATTGCTCAGCAGCAACCGGACAAGTGGTTTGTGACTGTGGGAAGGGTCCAGAAAACAGTTCCTCAGAGTATGCCGGTTCAAATGCCAAATTTTCCTGGGAGGGGGCAGACTGGGGGGGAGGAGGCTGAGGTGCAGGAGCTGGAGGAGTGCCGATTTCGGTGACATGGGTGGACTGCGTGGAAGACTGACTGGTGGACAAATTGCTCGAAGCATTGTCGGCAATCCACGACATCACCTGTTCGCACTGTTCTGGCCTCAACAGTGCTCTACCACGAGTCCCAGTAACTTCAGACATGAACCTAGGGAGTGTAGCTCTGCGGCGTTCCCCTGCTCCCTCATCAGCAGGTGGTGTCTCACCCCGCCCAGGACCACGGCCTCTGACCCCTGCAGTAGTTGGACGCCCACGTCCCCGCCCTCGTCCTCTACCCCTAGCCCTCGGGTTAAACATTTTGAAAATGAAAGTTATAACTTTAATTTTTTTTAAACTTTTTTTTGTGTTTTTTAGTTTTTAAAACCAAACAATGCTATCCTATTGCTATGGCTATTTTCTAGCCAAGTATTACAGCACACTGCTATGCCAGATGAGATGACGCTGAGTTATGAAAAAAATAAACGTAAAATAAAAAGTAAATGGCAGACTGTGCCTAATTGAAATCCAACCCCGGGCCCTAATAAATTTTCCCACTTCGGTCTTTGCGATGGATATGTGCGTCACTAAGCGCAAAACACAGTGGTCGCAAGTCTCACTCCAAATTGCTCACAATTTGCTAGTAGATGCACTGCAGCAAGGACAGCCACCAGCAGATCAACCAGAAATAAAATATATATAACGCTACTGTAGGCGTAAGTAAGCCGTTTGGATTCTCCTATGGCTATTTTCTAGCCAAGTATTACAGCACACTACTATGCCAGATGAGATGACACTGAGTTATGAAAAAAATAAACGTAAAATAAAAAGAAACTGGCAGACTGTGCCTAATTGAAATCAAACCCCTAATAAATTGTCCCACTTTGGTGTTTGAGGTGGATATGTGTGTCACTAAGAGCTAAACACAACGGTAGCAAGTCCCCCTGCTAATTCCTCACAATATGGTACTAGCTGCACTACTAGTGCCAGCAAGCCCAGCCACAAGCAAATAAAAAAAAAAAAGTATAACGTTATTGTAGCCCTAAGAAGGGCTGTTGGGTTCTTGGAGAATCACTCCTGCCTAACAGTAAGCTAATAGAACACCCTAACGCTTTCCCTGACCAGCAGCAGCTCTCTCCCTAGCGGCATCCAGACACAGAATGATCCGAGCAGCGCGGGCAGCGGCTAGTCTATCCCAGGGTCACCTGATCTGGCCAGCCAACCACTGCTATCTACGTGTAAGGGTACCACGTCATGCTGGGTGGAGTGCAGAGTCTCCTGGCTTGTGATTGGCTCTGTTTCTGGCCGCCAAAAAGCAAAACAGCGGGAGCTGCCATTTTCTCGAGCGGGTGAAGTATTCGTCCGAGCAACGAGCAGTTACGAGTACGCTAATGCTCCAACCAGCATCAAGCTCGGACGAGTATGTTCGCTCATCTCTAGTAAGTAAATGTGCCCCAGTGTCTCATCCGCTTTTTTTTTAGAAAGGAGATGGGAAGGTCAGACTACAAAAGGTTTGCATGTAGTCTGTTACCATGGAGACACTTCCAGAAGTAGATTCAGAAAGTAAGTGGAAAAATACCCAAACTCCTCACCCTCTTCTGCCCCATCACCGCCTCCTCCTCCGTCTCTGATTTGGGCGCATTATCTGCAGGTTTTATAGATCAGGAAGTTAGATAAGGACATGACTGTAAGGTGAGAAGATAAGAAAGACACAAAGTCCTTGAGAAATCGACTATGGGGCGTCCATTGTGTTCCCCGTCCCCGCAGGTAACAGGATCCGGTATCCGCGCCCTGCCGCCAGCATTGTCCTGTCTATCCCCGGAGAATACAATGTATCAGAAATCACTAAATGTCAACTGGAAACTTCTCATTTGGCCCAAATACCAAACAACGTGTCTCATCATGAGGCGCTAATCCCGGGATGAGGTGATTTCCTGCTACGGGTGCATGGGTGGCAGACTTGATATGATGCCAGGATCCGCGCATCCTCCTCCCAGACATGATTTATTGCTACCAGAGATGAGATCCATTGATGCTTCGCAGCCGTAAATCATAAGTTTTCTATCCAAAAACGTTTGACTCACAAGGAAAATAGCTGGAAGTTATTATCCTGGGAAATAATTCTTCAATAAAGAGAAGGGAGTTTCCAGGAATACATTTGTTTTATGAAAACAGCGCCACACGTGTTTGCAGGCTGAATTTGGTATTGCAGTTCGGGATTATTTAGGGGTGCGCTCTTTCTTAAAATACTTACCTCTTATAGGGGACATGGACATTAGTGCTAACATCATATCCGCTTTGCAAATGACCAATGAGCCTATTGGTCCATTGGTCATATGTAAAATGTGCATGATGTCAGCACTTCCAGTTCGTTGGGACCCAAAAGCACCATTGTAGACCCCAACCCTACAGACAAGGTGGCGCTACTTTAAGAACAAACGCCCATTTTTCTATATCCACATGGGGTGATTCTATTTACCCCTTTAGTAAAACTAAGCTGCACTACTACATACAACCAGTGTATATGTGTGGCGCTGTTTCTTAAAGGTACAAATATTGTAACGTCAGCCACAGGGTCCTAGTACTAGCCATGTTCCCAGACACACACATACAGCCTTCCCTGCTTATTATATGGCCATAGAGCACCCATCATTTAAAGGGGTTGTCCAGAGTCATGAAACACAGGATTGCTCTCTTCCAAAAACAGCACCACCTCTGACCAAGATACCCTGGTATTAAAGCTTAATAATACAGAAACGAATGGAACTTAGTTGCAGTACCAAGCACTGGCCATGGTCAGGTGTGGCGCTGTATTTGGTAGAAAGCAGACATCCCTTTAAGGCATCAAAGACATCACCAAGAGGTAGCAACTCAGAGGTGTCCCTGCAACATATACAAGGGGTTAAGGGGTAAATACCAGGGGACTAAGATCAGAACGGAATTTATTTTGCAGGATGAATATTTTTGAAAAGTATATAATATCCATAGGAATTGTCACCCAGCTTTCCAAAGGTCCTGAATGCCATCCACATTTTGAGCGAACTCCTCATCCTTTTCTTTCTGTTCCACTTCCTGTGCCAGTCCTAACTTAAAGTCTGTCATTATTTTCATGAACCAGGCTGCTCTGGATGAACAGAGCTCACGGTACAAGTACAAGTACAAGTACAATGGAGGAAGTAGCTTTATCTCAGTGAATAATTGGTCTGGAATAATTTCCCAGAATCCCCCTGTGCCCCCCACACGGTGACAGTGATCTTTATACAAACGCTGTCATTCTTCTGTTACAATGTAGCAGCACTGACTATAGGGGAGACCCCATTCCCAACCTGGGGGCCCCCGGGAACCAGACTATAAACAGAGTTTATGTTTATAACAAAAAAGAAATAAGAAAATCCTTTAAGGAGTACATATTCCAGGATTGCGGCTTCCCCAAGTGCACTGGGGCTGTGTCCTCACACTGCTGCGCCCCCTGCAGGCAGCGTGATATACTGTACTTGTATAGACATGTATATCAGAGCTTTGTGTATATTTTTAGTAACAGCAGCACCATGAAATATAGATTAATATTCCAGGATTGTAGCTTCACCAAGTGCACTGGGGGTGTGTCCTCACACTGCTGTGCCCTGTGCTCTCTGCAGCAACTTTTATGTATTGTTGCTGGAAAGATGTAAAATCATATATTTGTGTATTTGTTAGGAGACACAGGAATATGTTATATGGATTTATATTACAAATTTATAGCTTTTCCAAGTATCCTTGGGTGGTGTCCTCACACTGCTGTGGTCTGTTCTCTCTGTGTTGAAATGTTCCACCATCCCTCCCCTTTGCTCTGTAAGACAGCTGTACTATAGAACTAGAAGCCACCTACAGCTTTTACTCAGATTAGAGAACAGGGAAGGGGCTGTGGAGGAGATACATGCAGCCATCTAAGAGCACAGCAGTGTGAGGACACACTTTCTAGAGCTACAATCCTGGAATAGAAATGGATTTTTCAATGTTCTCTTCATGTGCTTGGATACAGCTTTCCCCGGATGATATATCCATGATAATTGAGCCGGCTGCTGTGCCGGAGGGATGGGACACGTGGCTGTCATGACTGAGGGACGCGGAGTCTTATTGTTTATATCTTTATACAATCCCACTGATTGGGATCAAAGAGCAGCGACATTCTTTCCGAGGGTCACAGCGAGGTCACTTCCTGTTTGTTGTATCCCATCATCATCGGGAAATGAGTCTCATACAGTAGAACCATCCAATGGGTCCATGTCAGGATGGTACCTGATACCTACACTGCATGGATCATGGCAGGTTGTGGACCCAATGGGTCATCCAGCCAGCGTGGCTTCAGTGGCCTCCCTGGTTTCTACCCTTTAACCCCTCACTGCTTGGAGACCACCACATTGCCACCACTTGTCATGGTCCGGTGTAGATGTTAAACTCCGCTTTGTTGTCTATAAGTCATAATTAGACCCGCAATGATTCTGAGAAGAGCCCAGTGTTCAGGCCACCAGAACCTCCATCTACCTTCATGGTGGGGACTGATACCAGCACATTGTCGGGATGTGAGAGGTCCCCCGGGAATAAGGAGCCCCCCGTACCCTGTATCCGTGTTAGAAGCAAAGCCCCCACTCATTGTAACTGAGCTCAGCACTGGGTCAGCACCAGATCTGGATCAGCGCATAATGTTATAATCCACATAGTCCACAGCACAGCCATCTGCACCGCACACACAGCTCCAGGACTAATGGAACGTAATCCCAGAGCAGGATCAGCGCTTATATATCAGGTGAGAGGTTTCACCAGCTCAGGAGACACGACCATCTCCTGCCTGTCCTCATATACCCTGTAATAGAGCACATGCCCACTGAGCCAGCACACACACAGTAATGTCACAGTACAGAGATAATACACACAGTAATGTCACAGTACAGGGGTAATACACACAGTGATGTCACAGTACAGAGATAATACACACAGTGATGTCACAGTACAGGGATAATACACACAGTAATGTCACAGTACAGGGATAATACACACAGTGATGTCACAGTACAGAGATAATACACAGTGATGTCACAGTACAGGGATAATACACACAGTAATGTAAGTGCCCAATCTTGTTGACCCAAAGAGATATTCTCCTTCCGATCCAGTTGGTAAGTGTCCAGTTCTTTTTACCCAGTGATGTTGTGTCCTTACGATCCAGTGAGTAAGTGTCCAGTCCTGTTGACGTAGTGATGTTGTGTCCTTGTGATCCAGGGTAGGAGGGGCTACAGGTAATGAGTGCAGGGTAGGAGGGGCTACAGGTAATGAGTGCAGGGTAGGAGGGGCTACAGGTAATCAGTACAGGGTAGAAGGGGGTACAGGTAATGAGTGCAGGGTAGGAGGGGCTACAGGTAATGAGTGCAGGGTAGGAGGGTGTATATAGGGGGCAGTATTATAGTAGTTATATTCTTGTACATAGGGGGCAGTATTATAGTAGTTATATTCCTGTACATAGGGGCAGTATTATAGTAGTTATATTCCTGTACATAGGGGGCAGTATTATAGTAGTTATATTCTTGCACATAGGGGGCAGTATTATAGTAGTTATATTCTTGTACATAGGAGGCAGTATTATAGTAGTTATATTCTGTGAGATATATGGCAGTATTATAGTAGTTATATTCCTGTACATAGGGGGCAGTATTATAGTAGTTATATTCCTGTACATAGGGGGCAGTATTATAGTAGTTATATTCTGTGAGATATATGGCAGTATGAGTACCAATATTGTGCTGTTGCTCATCCTATCTGTGTAATTTGGGATGATTTGTGTAGCATTGCTGTGATTATGACCTGTGACCGGGGTTGCTGTGTCTCTATACATGTTGTATGATACATTGTGACATATCCCCTGCTCTGCGATGGTTACTTGTCACATATTGTTACACTTTTCCTAATGACATTATTGATACATTCTGCTCTGGAAATAATTGGGGGATGAGACGCCTTAGATGAGGACGGGTGTGTGGTCTACATTCCAGTCTCTCCTCTGTGGTTTGGGCACTTGCCCCGTGCTGCCATCTCTTAGGCTTCATCCGCTCTGGAATGTGCCCGCTCTGTGCCAGCTCAGGTTTAGAGTCTTTTATACTGAAGTGCCAACAAGTGCCTCGTGCCATTGTTCTTCCAGCACAAGTGATTTTGTAACAGAGGCTAAATAGAAGTTTAGGGGCGAGCCAAGGAGGAGAGGTGAACAAGATGTGCTCTGTTACTGCAGAACATAGGCTTTTTTATTCTCCCAAATGAAGTATTAGTGTTATATTTAGACTGAGGTGATTCATGGTCCATGATCTGAGGACTTAAAGGGGTTGTAACAAATGTTATTGTCCTCCCGTATCCACAGAATCTGTTTGGCAAGGGTCCGACTATTGGACCCCCCCACTATTCATAAAGTTGAGCATGTGTCCTACTATTCCATGCTGGAGATATCTGAGCGCTGTGCTCAGCAATTTCCTCCTCTCCCATAGAGATTGAATGGAGCAGGAAGATGCATGTTTGACCATCCGCTAAATCAATTAGTGAGAACAAGATCCCTCTTCTTTTAATAGGTCACCCCAGTATTCAGACCCCTCCAATCACATACTTTGGATAGAGGATAACAATAAAAAATTGGTGCATCCCCTTTAAGGCAGCCATGTATTGCCAGCTTAGCTGTTTAGGTGAGATCAGTAGTAGTGTAGTAGATGCTCTTCCCTAATAGCTTCTGTCAGATGCTATGACATCACATGTGATTTTCAGTAAACTTCTGTGACATCACAACTTTGCTGGAGTGACATCATAGTCCGCAGCCAATCTAGTCCAGCAGTAAACTATAAAACTATTGAGTTTTTGTCTCCAAAATCTACTGTGACATCACCAGTTAGTACTGATCCGGTCACAACCGCTTCTCTTGTAATCCCTATGACATCAGAGCTGGAGCTACTGTGACATCACAGCAGATGACATCACAGTATAGGCAGTGAAGCCACTGTGACATCATAACTGGACAGCGAGAGTCTATTTCATCACAACTGTGTAGGTAGTGATGACACAAGGAATTACTGTGATACCAATAATGCATTTGTGATGTGACATCATAACTGTGACATCACAGATATCTGAACATTAAGCTGCTGTAACATCAACAACAATGCCCCCCCCCTGACAAATATCCAAAATTTGTGGTTTTAACACAATGCTCCAAAATAAATAGTCCTCCCGAGTTATAGTCTTGAACTAAGTGGTGAAGGGCAGCCAGGAGTGAGATTTACATTGTCCTAGTCCAGTGGTGGCGAACCTATGGCATTGGTGCCAGAGGCGGCACTCTGAGCCCTCTCTGTGGGCACCCAGGCCATCACCCCAGAATGAAGTTCACCAGACAGAACTCAAAGAATCTTCCTGCAGATCCTTCCTACAATGATAGATGAATTTGCCCTCCTCCTTTCAACTGGGTTGGTGTCCTTGGGAGGCTGAACGATTGAAAGTTGTCAATGAACAAGGAGAAATAAATTACTGCTTAAATTGCTGCGCTGGCACTTTGCAATAAATAAGTGGCTTTTGGTTGAAGTTTGGGCACTGAGGCTCTAAAAGGTTCGCCATCACTGTCCTAGTCAATGACTATTTATATCATCAAATCATCTATGTCCTGTACACATGATGGAATTTAGCTCCCTCTAGTGGTAGCTGTAGGACTGGTTCATTATTAAAAATGGTCTACAGATCAAAAAAAAGTCTATGTAGTTTCCATGTTTCTCATGGTTTTTATGCATCTTCTTGTAGAGACAGCCCTGAAGGGGTTACATCTGTATAACAGGGGTCTTCTTGTGACCCTCCTCTGTGTGAGCTCATAGGGTCTTCTAGTATGTTGGACTTGGCAGTGGCTGGGGAAGGTCCAGAAGGTCCTGTGTGTAGTTATGACATCATCAGTCTGTCCTGCTCCAGCGGCTGTCACTATGGGGCAGATTTACTTACCCGGCCCAGTGGCGATCCAGAGGTGCGTTCTCCGATGCTCGGTTTTCTGCCGAGATTCACTAAGGTCGTGCGCCCAATGTCCACTAGGTGTCGATGCTGCGCTAAAGTCCGCCGGAGTTCACCTCCTCTGCCCCTTCTGTTGCGTGAAAGCCGGCGCCGATGCACCATAATCCGTTCGCTTTCGCCAAAATTCCGGGCAATTCAGCGCAAATCGGCAAAAATTCGGGAAACCCGGTGAAAATGCACGATTCGGACACTTAGTAAATGAGCCCCATTGTGTCATGTAGTGTATATGGATTGGCAGAGAGTGCAGAGCAGTGTGTCTGTAGCTCTGGAGGACTGAACATGTCCATTCATTACACAGAAAACCAAATGAGTTCAATAATAACCATGTAATACCTAATTTTTCCTTGCGGGGGCGCTACAGAGAAATGAAAAGGATTACATATAACTGTTAAGAGTTCACTTTGTAATACTTCATTTCACTTGTGGGGAGCTATAGGAAAGTGAAGGAAATAGAATATAACTAATAACAGGATATTTGTAGTGAGATTATAATTTATTCATTTCAGTAAGAACTGTGTAATGTTTCATTTCTCCACTAGGGGAGCTGTAGGGAAACTAAACACTTTCTAGTGACAGATTATCACAGTCCTGCTGCTGCTAACAACATACACAAAAGTATAATTAGACATCTCTCTCCAGGGACTATACATCACACTGGATGCAGAGAGAAGAGAGCACAGCAGTGTGAGGAAACACCCCCAGAGCACTTGGAGTAGATACACTTCTGGAATATAATTTCACATATCACAGTCCTGCTTCTACTAACAACATAAGCAATGATATAGTTAAACGTCTCTCCAGGGACAATACCTAACACTGAATGAAAAAAACAGAGCACAGTAATGTGAGGAAATACCCCCTGTGCTCTTGGGAAGCTACAATCCTGGGATACAAATCAATATTTCACAGTCCTGCTGCTACTAACAACATACACAAAGGTATAATTACACATTTTCCCGGGGGCAATACCTAACGCTGGCTGCCAGAGCATAGAGCACAGCAGTGTGAGGACCCCCTGAAGCTACAATCCTGAAATATATACATATCTATACTTCACAGTCCTGCTGCTACTAACAAGATACACAATGGTATAATTACACATTTTCCAGGTACAATACCTAATGCTGGCTGCCAGAGCATAGAGCACAGCAGTGTGAGGACCCTCCCCACTTCCCCCTGAAGCTACAATCCTGAAATATGTACATATCTATACTTCACAGGCCTGCTGCTACTAACAAGATACACAAAGGTATAATTGTACCTCTCTCCGAATACATAACAGAGTCTCTTCTTTTCATTGTCTCCACATTATACCCCTTTACCCCACAATAAATGAGTTTGGTATGAAAGGGTTAAATGGTAATAATACTAATAATCCGTCTGGATGCGAGGAGTCGCCATCCTGACAGCCGCTGCAGCAGATTCCACCACAAGATGAGATAATCTGCATAACGAGACAATTTACAGGATGAACTGCTCTGCACAAGTCCCGACAGCACGGGAGGGGGGGTGGCGGGGGGTAGGGTCTGGGGCGGATGTAGTGTCAGGTGCTAATCCCTTCCGAAATATAGAACAACAAGCCTCATGAGTCTTACAGGTCCGGCTGCGTATCATTGTTGTGTTACATTGTTTACACTGGGATAATCAATGGTTATCTTCACTCATAGTCTACTCCAGTCACATCCAGAGCTGCATTCACAATCCCGAGCTGAACCTGATTGTCATGTATTGTGGAGGATGTGGTTGTGTGTTTTAATATTGTATCCCCCAATTATTTTTACATCCATATATCATCTCTCAGGAAACAGTCAGAAGATCCAATGGTTGTAAGATTGTTACCAAAAATGTAATTCTTGGGTTCCATTGGTGGTTCCAGGGTGAACCCCAGTTATCTAAGGCTCAATATCAAGGTGGCTGTGATCCTGACTTATCTTTGACCTGTGGTGACATTAAACTTGTCTCTACTACAGGATCAAAGCAATAACTGCCACCCAGACCTCGGCTCATAGATGAAGACATTGTACCTTACCCCTGGTACTCTTCATGGGTGTCTCTTAGCCCTAGGTCAGCTGCAACCTAGACTGGCACCACTGTTAGAGATTGCAACCAGTTGATCACCCCCTGTATAGGGGTTAAAGGGTGTAAACCATGGGGACCCGTGTAAGGGCTAGCGACCTGGTGACTACTGGTGTAAACTAGGGTGACTACAGTAGGAGGTAGCAATCTAATGACCACACACAGACCCTGCATAGGGTTAAAAGGTGTAAACCATAGAGACCACTGTAAGAGGTAGCTACCTGGTGATGGACCCACTGACCCTGTACAGGGATTAAAGGGTGTAAACTAGGAACAGTATTGTAAGAGGTAGCTACTGTGTGACTGCTGACAGATCCTGTATATGGGAAAAATGGTGTAAACGATGGAGACAACTGAAATCTGCAGCATAAATCCTGTTTATGGGTTATAGAGAGTAAACCAGGGTGACTACTGTAAGTGGTAGCAACCTTGTTACTGCCTCACACATCCTGTGTAGGAGTTAAAGGGTGTACACCATGTGGACCAATGAAAGGGTAGCGACCTGGTAACAGTCCTGCAGACCATGTACAGGGGTTAAAGGGTGTAGACCAGGGAGACCACTGTATGCGGTAGCGACCTGGTGATGCCCCCACAGACCCTGTATAGGAGGTTAAACAGTGCAGATCCGGGAGACCAATGAAGAGCTAGCAACATAATGACTGCCCACAGGGGTTGAAGGGTTTAAAGCATGGGCACCACTGTAAGGGGTAGTGACTGCCTCACAATCCCTGTTTAAGTGTTAAATTGTGTAAATCAAAAAGACTGGAGGTAACGACTTGGTGACAGTTCCACGCATCCTGTAAAGGGGTTAAAGGGTGTTAACATTGCGGCCCACTATAAAGGGTAGCAACCTTGTAACTGCTCAAGGACCATGTGTAGGCATTAAAGGGTGTTAACCATAAGCCCACTGTAAGGAAAAGTGACCTAGTGACCACCCCACAACCCCTGAGTAGCTACCTGGTTACTGACATACATACCCCATTGCAGAGGTTAAAGGGTGTAAACTAGGGAGACCACTAAAATTGGTAGCAACCTGGTGACCACTCAAAGACCCTGTATGGAGGGGGTTAAAGGTGGAGACCAGAGAGACCACAGTAAGAGGTAGCTACCTGGTGAATGACACACATACCCTATATAGAACTTAAAGGATGTAAACTAGGGAGACCACTGTAAGAGGTAGCAACCTGGTGACCACTCAAAGACCCTTTATAGGAGGTTAAAGGGTTGAGACCAGGGAGACCACAGTAAGAAGTAGCTACCTGGTGAGTGACACACGTACCCTATATAGGGGTTAAAGGGTGTAAACTAGGGACACCACTCTAAGAGGTTGCAACTTGGTGACCACCAAACAGACTTTGTATAGCAGGTTTAAGGATGTAGACCAGGGAGACCACTGTAAGAGACCGCTATCTGTCGACTGCTCCGTAGATCCTGTATAGGAGTTTAATGGTTTATTCATGGCCGCCCACTGGAGCGTCACAAAATCAAAGCTATTAGAAGACATACTGGGTTTACAATCCACGGCTCATAACAATACAATACCCAATTCACATCCTTAAAACCTGGAGAGGGTCCCGTCACCCCTAACTATCAAACTTTTACATCATATCTATCAAATAGATGCCAGAAAAGTTTGATGATCAGTTGATTGACAATAAGCTGGTATCCTTATAGAAAGTTGTGATTGGATATAGTGACCACTACAGGAGAACTGCAGTATTACACTTACAATCAATGGTAGTCTATGCAATACACGGACAGGCTGAGTCCTCCAGTGCAGGAGCAGATATCTGCAGGGGGGATGTCCAAAAAATTGAAGCAGGGGGGATGGATATTGAAATAATGGAAGACTAAGTTCGGATCACCCCCTTATGATGCAGCGCAACCTTTTGGGGACCAATTGGCCAATTATACTTCATAATGTACAAAGATATCATTAAAACAGATCCAGATCCTCTATTACCACATTCCATTTATTGTGAAATCACCAAATCTTGTTACTTTCTCTCACAGAAGGAGAACATTCCGTAAACATTCATAAAACCTTATTAAAATGAATTCCGTTCTCCGCATCCGAAGGAAATTGACTCGTCTTCCTTTTTTTTCGTATCGATCCTCGAGGAAAAAAAACGCACTTTGGAAATAACGATTACATAAAAATTTGCCAAAAAGAAAGGCCACAGAGGAAAAAACGAGAATATACAATCATAATGATACAATTCAACAGCTGATACATTGTAACGGAAAAAGGCAACAGTCGGCATTCTTACAGATGGCGGTAGAAGGGGGCGGAATAGTATCAGGGACCATGTGACTGTATGTTATATGATAGGTCTACGGTGTGAGACATCGCTGTGTATGACGCTTATTGCTGTATTACGTCATACGCTTAACCCTTTATTACCCTCATCCTTACATTGACTCCTTATATATATGGTACCCTACATACAGATAGGGACTTTACAGTGCGGGATAGTATCAGGGACCATGTGACTGTATGCTATATGATAGGTCTACGGTGTGAGACATCGCTGTGTATGACGCTTATTATACACAGCACATATATACAGCACATAGGGACATACAGCACATAGGGACATACAGCACATACACACAGCACATAGGAACATACAGCACATACACACAGCACATAGGGACATACAGCACATACACACAGCACATAGGGACATACAGCACATACACACAACACATACAGCACATAGGAACATACAGCATACATACATCAATCTCACATATATAGGGACTTACATTCGGCGGGCGCGGACGGAGTCGGCCGGCCGGGCAACCGTGGAGGAAGTCTACCAGCCAGGCGGCCGTGTAGAGGCTGGGCCGCGGATTGACAAGGCCGGCCTGGAGGCCGCGGAAGCACCGGTACAGCCGGGCGGCCGCCACCGGATTAGGCCCTGCGGCGGCAGGTCTGGCCGGGCAGCCGTAAAGAGACTGGGGCACAGATGGACAAGGTTAGCCGGGCGGCCGCAGAAGGGGTAGGCCATGCGGCCGAAAACAGACTGGGGCAGGCTACCGCGGGGGAACTAGGCTGGTGGGCTGCAGGAGCCGTCAGGGCGGTCGCGCCGAAAGAAGTGGGCGGGCTGAGTGACCACAAATGCAGAGGCCAAGTCCGGCGGCCTGCAGATAAGGTGGGCAGACAGGGACAGTGGGACGGCACAGGGGTCCGTATGACTGTACAAGGGCGTGTACATCATGTCTTTTCATCCCGGGCCCCTGCGCCGCCCGGGCCCCGTAGCAACCGCTACGGCTGCTACGGCTCTTGTTACGCCACTGGCCCCATCCCCACATCCACATCAAAATCCCACGAGAAGAAGTCAGACTGCTGCAGGGAAATGAGGGAAGGTAAGTAACAGGGTCATTAAGGTTGGGACATTAAGGCCAATATTATACTATGCTTGCAGGTGGAACAAGGGGGTGTGGTTTAGTACAAAAGAGGAGGCCCTCTTTCTTTCGCCCAAATTTGTGAGGTACACATGAGGTAGAGGAAAATGCACTGTACAGGTGGCAGCCTAGAGATTATTGGGGTGCTCACTGTGAGGAGAGAGAAAACATGAGGTGGGGCTGACGGTGAGGAAACCAGGGAATATGAAGGGGGTGACTGTGAGGAGAGGGCAGGGAAATATAAAGGGGGTGCTGACTATAAGAAGAGGGTGGGAAAATATAAAGGGGGTGCTGACTGTCAGCAGAGGGTGGGGAAATATAAAGGGGGGTGTTGACTGTCAGCAGAGGGTGGGGAAATATAAAGGGGGGTGCTGACTGTGAGGAGAGGGCCGGGAAAACAAAAAATCTGTTGCGGAGCTTGCACTTACCTTCACTCAGCCCGAGCTGGTGAACTCCAGTGCGTTCCGATGCTTTCCAGCGCAGCAGTGACACCTGGTGGACGGCGGAGGAACTGCCTTTATAAATCCCGGCCGGAGTGGGGGACATTACTGGGGGCTGTGTGGGGGACATTACTGGGGGACTGTGTGGAGGACATTACTGGGAGGACTGTGTGGAGGACATTACTGGGGGACTGTGTGGAGGACATTACTGGGGGACATTACTGGGGGCTGTGTGGGGGACATTACTGGGGGGCTGTGGGGACATTACTGGGGGCGTGTTCACACGTGGCAGTAGGAAGAGCCTAGGTTTGATCTCACATGAGTTTCCAGTGATTGTTATGTGATGGATAAGAGCATCTGGTGTCTTGTATTTGTTTAGATGCAAACCTGTGAGTCCAGCCTTACAGTATTTTGGGAGAGTGTTAGGGGCAGCAGCAGGACAACACTGAGGGTGCAGTCACAAGTTGCAGTTACAACTGCATCACAATCAGCTTTGAGGGGGTTTTAGGTGCAGTTTTGCTTCTTTAACAAGTGAAAGACATGATCTGAATGGGTGAATTTGAGATTAAAGGGGAAACCTGCTCCACAAATGTCTTTCACTTGATAAAATAATAAAACTGCACCTAAAACCTTCTCAAAACTGATTGTGATGCAGTTGTAACTGCAACATGTGAACGCAACTTCGGAGAACCAAGATTTCGGGACAATGAAGGACATAAGATGTCTGTGCGGTGAACTCCACAGGAAGGAGACGTGGTGATGCCGGGCCTAAGGGTGGTAGCACATGTGGCGTTTTGATCCAGGTTTTAGTCCGTTTTTTGAAAACCCATCCGTTTTTGTCCGTTTTTAATTAAGATAATTGGGAAAACCGGACAAAAACGAATGCGTTTGTAAGTGCCCAATCTTGTTGACCCAAAGAGATATTCTCCTTCCGATCAAGTGGGTAAGTGTCCAGTTCTGTTTACCCAGTGATGTTGTGTCCTTACGATCCAGTGGGTAAGTGTCTAGTCCTGTTGACGTAGTGATGTTGTGTCCTTGTGATCGTGATGTTGTGTCCTTGTGATCCAGTGGGTAAGTGTCCAGTCCTGTTTATGTAATGATGTTGTGTCCTTGTGATCCAGTGGGTAAGTGTCTAGTCCTTTTGACCTAGTGATGTTATGTCCTTGTGATCCAGTGTATAAGTGTCTAGTCCTGTTGACCTAGTGATGTTGTGCCCTTGTGATCCAGTGGGTAAGTGTCCAGTCCTGTTGATGTAGTGATGTTGTGCCCTTGTGATCCAGTGGGTAAGTGTCTAGTCCAGTTGACCTAGTGATGTTGTGTCCTTGTGATCCAGTGGGTAAGTATCCAGTCCTGTGGACCTAATGATGTAGTGTCCTGGTAATCCAGGAGGTATAGTGAGTCCTTTTGATCTAGTGTTACAGTATATCATCTTGTCGGTGTATTTAGTCCTGTTAACCCATCGATGCCTGGTACTGGTTATCCAGCTGCTATGTGTCCGGGCATTTTGACCTAATGCTATACAGTACCTAGTGATCCATTAGATCTATTACTTCTTATGACATATTGGTGTTGTACTGTGGTCATCCGAAGGGAATGTTCCTTTCTTTTGTTTCTGTCTTTTTGACCTAGTGACATAGTATGCTGGTGATCCAGTGGGTAAGTGTCCAATCGCTTTGCTATAATGATATAGGGTCCTGGTGATTGACCTAATTTTAGCCCATTTGACCTTATGATTTGGTCTTCTAGACATCTAATATTTCATTCTTTTGACCTAGTGATGTAGTGTCATGATCCAGTGGGTAAGTGCTCCATCCGTGTGACATGGTTATGTATATTTCTGTCCATAATGACACAAGGTTTCCCATAAATGACCATTATATCTACTTCTCTAGGCATCAGAAGGTCATGAGATGTTGAGGGAACGGAGAAAAGTGTAGAAAATCCGGACAAGATCTGAGACACACTACCAGGTACCAAGACATAGGGTGAGGGGACAGCACCCATTACATCTCATGCTGCACCCTGAATGTGGGTGCACATCTGTCCATGGCTGGGGGTGGAGGACAAGGATTATGGTACATTTGTCCCTCTGTTAGTTCCTCTTGGCAGCTATGGATGGCAGCGTCCTCAGTCATCATTACAGGATCCGTCATCAGCAGAAATCTCCCTTCTGTACGAGGTGTCTGTCAGATCACAGCAATAACCGGCTCCAGCTCCAAAACAGGAGGTTTTTCAAGTATGACAAGTTATGAGTTAGAGAAATATAATTAGAAGGGAAATTATTTTTATGTGAAGGCGTTTGACGCTCAGAGCCTCCGGCCCTATTCACATGGGACGCTGAGAACAGGAAATAACAGTGACCCTTTAATTACTAACTCCACCAATCAGGTGTCTGCAAACAGACCATGCAAGATGATGGATGCAATACTAGCTGTGGCCACAAGAGGTCATTGAGTCATATACACTGGGGGTCATTTACTAAGGGCCCGATTCACGTTTTCCCGACGTGTTACCCGAATATTTCTGATTTGTGCCGATTTTCCCTGTATCGCCCCGGGATTTTGGCGCATGCGATCGGATTGTGGCGCATCGGCGCCGACATGCACGCAGCGGAAATGGGGGGGCGTGGCCGAACGAAAACCCGACGGATTCGGAAAAACCGCCGCATTTAAAACAAAAAATCTGTCACGAAGCTAGCACTTACCTTCACTCAGCCCGAGCCGGTAAACTCCATCTCGTTCCGATGCTTTTCAGCGCAGCAGCGCCACCTGGTGGACGGCGGAGGAACTACCTTAATGAATCCCGGCTGGACCCGAGTCCAGCGCAGAGAACGTGCCGCTGGATCGCGAATGGACCGGGTAAGTAAATCTACCCCACTGTATCCAAAGTTATTGTACAAAATACACAAAGTAACAATATGTAATAAATTATAACAAAAGTAATAAAACTACAAACGGATC
The DNA here is from genome assembly GCA_019512145.1 of Engystomops pustulosus. Taxonomy (NCBI): domain Eukaryota; kingdom Metazoa; phylum Chordata; class Amphibia; order Anura; family Leptodactylidae; genus Engystomops; species Engystomops pustulosus. Next base: position 35,996 of record WNYA01001629.1, read on the forward strand.
TACAGGATCATACAGCAGCACACATGGCCATTACCCAGCATGCAGGACCAATATTTAGCACACAGGACCACTACTCAGCATGAAGGACCACTTACCAGCACCTGAGTGAAGTTGGCCCCCCTACCTTGTTCAAATCAAACAGCAGAAAGCAGCAGAAATTTTCGTTTGTGCCGCTATCGTTTATACGATATTAATAAAAGTTTCCAGAGGTCATTAGAGGTCAACCAGCCCCCCCACATTACCCAAATCAAACAAAACTGGTGCCAATCAATTGTGCTGGTTTGTGCTGCTTTTGAATATATTAACATATTTTAAAAGGTCAGCGAGCCCAACCCCCTCCCCCCCACATTAAACGAATCAAACAAAACTGGTGTCAAACATTAGTGCTACGTTTGTGCAGCAACATTTTTGTTTGTGCTGCTATCATTTTTAATCCTATTTTTTTCCAGAGGTCAGCAGAGTTCATTCCTTCCATAGTACAAGGTGTTTTCTAGCTCCCCCTGGTGATCAAACCAGAGAAGTGTCACTAGGTATGTTTTTTTACCAGTTCATCCTTAAAACTTAAACCTGTGTAAAAACCTAAACATACCTTAAAAATTATAGCAGCACAAATGAAAATTTTTGCTGCACAAACGTAGCACTTACATTTGACACCAGTTTTGTTTGATTCGAATAATGTGGGGGGGCTGGTTGACCATTTGACCTTTAAAAATTTGTTAATATATTCAGAACAAAAGCAGCACAAAGAGGTTATCCTCTGATGAACTCTGGAAACTTTTATCTTTTATCTTACATAACGACAGCGGCACAAATGAAAACTTCTGCTGCGCAAACGTAGCAAAAAGATTGTTTGATTTGAGCAAGGTGGGGGGGCCAACTTCACTCAGGTCTTACCAGCACCCAGGACCACTACTCAGCATGCAGGACCACTAATCAGCATGAAGGGACACTTTCTAGGACACAGGGCCACTACTCAGCACACAGAACCAGTAACCAGCATGCAGGACCACTGCACACAAGGCCACTACTCAACACACAGGGCCACTACTCAGCATGCAGGGCCACTCCTCAGCACACACCGCATGCCCTAAAATGGCTGTAAATCATTACATTGCAAAAAAAATACTTTCCCCTTAAAATATACATAAACTCTTATATTTTACAGCATCAGGTGATGAGTAACTGTCTCCTGGAGCAATAACCAGGGCTCAGACGCCCTCTGCTGGTCGTTTAGATTATGGTTTTCTCCGGAAGCAGCTGCTTGGGCTCTGTGCACCCTAAGGGTGAAGACACACGTGGCGTTTTTGGCCCGTTTTTAGTTAGTGTGTTTTTAGATCGTAAAAAACGCGTCCTTTTTTAAAAACGCGTCCGTTTTTTGAAAACGCATGCGTTTTTGTCCGTTTTTAATTGCGCAAATTCGGAAAAACTGACAAAAACGCATGCGTTTTTTACGATCTGAAAACTAAAAACGGCCCAAAAACGCCACGTGTGTCTTCACCCTAAGGCCGGGAGTTCAGGGTGTACACTGAGGCTCAGGTTACTGCTGTACGTATAGTATGTATAGTAATGCATAGAAGCTATACTGCCCCCTGCAGGATATCGTATTCACTCTGCATTCTATATATTATCCATATTTTATGATATGTGCCAGTCAGGCTGTTTGGTGGAGATTTAGGGAGAAGGGAAGGGAATACTCATCTGTATTGTATGGACACATTATACATCACCCGGAGCCTACGATGAGCCTATGAAGACCATATACAGGTGTGGACCCAGCCTTATGGAGGTGTGCTGCCCTTTACATTGTACATATGGGGAGAATATGGAATCCCGCTATAGAGACACATGTAACGCAGACCTATAGTGACTAATAATATCATAATGATAATCTTTATAATAATCTTATAGTGACTCCTATGTAATCTCCATGCAGGCACAGTCTCAGGTGGATGGTTATGCCTCATCCTTTCTGAAGGGGGCGCCACTTCTGTCTGGGACCAGGAGTCTCATCACTAGCAAACAAGTTTATTTTATTTAAATAGAAGCATTTGAAGACCTCGTATATCATGTTATCAGATATAGCACCGTATGGCGGCATTAGTACAGCACCATATGGCAGTATAGTTTGAGTAGTGCTTTGCCATATTAGTTGAGCCAATATGATGTTGATATGATATTATCTCTGCACTGTATGGTGGCATCATTGGACGTCTGTTTTGCGATATTATTTGAGCACTGTATAGCGGTTTTATGATTATGATTCGTTCTTACTGTAGGAGGCGCCACCTCTGGCCTGGGAATAGGAGACTTGTCACAGATAAGTTCATTATAAATGGAATAGAAGAATTTATAGACTTCATATATCATGTTAACAGATGACTGTTATTTGAGCACTCTATGGCGGCATTAGTTCAGCAATGGATGGCTGTATAGTTTTAGTAGTGTTTTGCTATATTAGTTGAGCACTGTATGATGTTATTACGGTATCTGTGCACTGTATGACGACATCATTGGACCACTGTTTTGGGGTATTATTTGAGCACCGTATGGCGGCATTAGTTCTGTGCTGTATATTTTTAGTAGTTTTTGCCATATTGTTTAATCCCTGTATGATGTAAGTATCTCAGCGCCATCCCTGGACCATTTAGGGTATTATTTGAGCACCGTATTGTGGTATTATATTAGCACGGTATGGCGGGAGTCTGCAGGTCGGTGCTTCTGGATGGGGATGGAAATAGAAGATGAACCTGCACTTGAGAATCTTGTAGGAAAGGGGAAGCGGTGACCACAAACTCTCTCTTCCTTATTACAGGAGAACAAGTGGAAACAAAGTTATTCTCAGTCTATTCACTTCCGTTCAGGGCAGTCACTCAGCTTTTCTGCACTCCTGCATGAGGTGTAATGGGAAGCTCCCGAGTCCCAGTACAAAATCTATAACATATCTATAATGTACCATTGATTATTCTGGTGTCTTCTCTTGTGGTGGTGGGTCCCTTGTACCTAGTGTCGGACTGGCCCACCATGGAATCAGAGAATACTCCGGTGGGCCCGGGCTATAACCCAATACTAGACCTTAGAGGTCCAGCAGAACCCATAGACTTTGGGGGTCTATTTCATAGCTAGAGGTTGGCCCATAATTTAAGACCCAAAACTGTTTTTGCCCCTCGTGTCACAGGACCTGGATATAAATGGATGATTCAGTGAATGGACACCTACCTGCAGGTCTACTCCACACAAGGAGAAGGGCTTCTGGACATGAACTTGGGTTTACTCTGTATAGTATACACAGGACAGTTGGCAGCCGCAGGGTTAAAGGTGAGGTCAGGTTTCTTATCAGGCTCTAAACCGTAATGAAGACAAAAGTGCCGACCTTGTCCCCGATTCTTATGATTCATTTTGTTTATTTTCACTCTCTACAGACGGCGGATCCATCTTACAGACAATCAAGGACAAAGACCAGGAGATGAGAGGAAACAGAAGGACAGCGAAGAAAATGACAGTAAATATATATACATATATGTATTTATATATATAACTCATAGTGACCCCATTGATGATGTATATATATATACATTGCAGTCCCTATGTATTACCTGGAGGATCTTGTCAGATGGAGTCTACCATCTCCTCCAAGTGTTATAGCTGCAGCATATTGTACACTGATTCCTAACCTTTATTATTTCTGTCCATTTTGCCATTTCTGGTAAGTCCCCGAGTTATTCTGTATGGTAATGAGGCAGCTGGTGCGCCGGAGGCCTGAGCTCAGCACCTGGAGCGCTGCTATCCCTGACTGGACCGCTCCATTCCATCAGGTAAGTATTATATTTGTATGTGAGAATCAAGAGGAGACGCAGGAAGAAAAGGGAAGTGATCCAGGTGGGAATAGTTACCCCGGAATAGCTCCAGGTGCAACAACTGCCTCATTAGCATACGGATTAAAATAAGAATTTCTCAGAAACGGCATAATGGCCAGAGATGATATCACTATCCTGTAAAACACAGAGCATTTCTCCACAACATGGTTGGTTGTCTCTCTTGAAATGTAATTATATGATTGATGCTGGGACTTCATGCTGAGAGAGGGAGAGATCTCTAGGCTCACGGTTTACACAGATGCAGTAAACCTTGTAGAGAGAGAACAAGAACTAAGGAAACAGGGAAGAGAAAACTGTCCCTTACAATACGTCTGAGCTAGTCCCTGCCTGCGGGTGATGATCCGCTCCCCCGGACTAGCTCTGGATCCAACAACTTCTCTCTCTCTGAGCATGAAGTCCTATCCAGAAAGTAGGGAGAAGGACTACAGGACACTGGGGTCTCGTGTACTCAATTTGAGCCCCTCCTGCGAAAAGATTGCTGCAAGTAAAACTTGGAAAACTAGCAATCCCAGCATTCACACTAGAATACCCCAGGTTGGGTTAAAGTCATGGCCGGCTCACCAAGCCAGGGCAGAGTGCCGGCTCCAACCTCCTGTGCTCTGCATACATCACAAGCAGCAGAGAAGGTGATGTGTGATGATGCATCTGACTGTGCCAGGTCAAAGGCTACTGGAGGCACCACTGTGACTACCAGGGGCATCACTGTGACTACTGGATACTGGTGACAAGTGCTGTGAGTAATTGGCTACTGTGTGAGAGCACTGTGACTTTTGGAAACTGTGTGGGGCACCCTTACTGTATTGGCGACTATGAGAGGACTTTTACTATATTGGCTACTATAGTATTAGGTTTGTGATAAGAAGGAAGAGGAGATGATGAAGTGAGAAACCTCAAAAAATTTTGTGACCAGTCATAGCATTATAGTAAGTGCTGGCTTTGCACCTCAGCTCACTTTTATGCACTTAATATTCAATATTTTTACACCGAACTTGGACATTACCTCCAGCTGCCCTCATCTACTATCTATTCCCACAGACATCAAATAACCCTACAAATGCAAACTCAGCCATAACAATATAAGTGACTCAAAGGGGTTAAGATAATAAAGGTCCATCCCCAGGATGTCAGAAGTCAACAAAAAGTAAATATGTGTAATAATGAGAAGAAGCTTCACCTTTCACTGAACCCCCCCCCCCCTTCTTACCAAAGAGAAATGAGAGAATCAAAATTAGAGAACAATGTTTAATCACTTGATTTTTCAGAAATAATGTCATCTCCATTGGAGTTTTATAAAAGGTCACCGGGTCACTAGAACAGGGATTTACATAATTACCAAAGTAGCAACAGAAAACCTTTATCTTACAAAATATGTGATGATGATAATTGGAGAACATTGACAATAACTGCAGCACAGAGAGAGATTATAAGGATATTTTCCAAAGGTTCCAGTAGTCACCGATCAGTAGGGAGAGCACAGGACCTCAGCACTGGCCACAGGACCTCAGCACCGGCCACAGGACCTCAGCACCGGCCACAGGACCTCAGCACTGGCCACGGGACCTCGGCACTGGCCACAGGACCTCAGCACCGGCCACAGGACCTCAGCACCGGCCACAGGACCTCAGCACCGGCCACAGGACATCACTGGTCTCTCGCACGGCTCTGCTGGGATCTGCTCCACTCTTCTTCCAGTGTCTCTCACAGTTCTGTGACTGTTGTGGGTTTCTAGGCCATAACTTTGTCACCAAAGATTTTTCAGAGGTTTTTTTATTGGGTTTAGATCAGGATGGTTGTGACCATTTCATTGTTTCACAGTTTTTTTTTCCCAAGAAACTGCTTTACCCGTTTTGTGTGACAGTCTCCCCACTACTGAAATGTCCAGCAGCCTCCCCCACTAATGTAATATCCAGCAGCCTCCCCACTACTGAAATGTCCAGCAGCCTCCCCCACTAATGAAATTTCCAGAAGCCTCCCCACTACTGAAATGTCCAGCAGCCTCCCCAACTCTTGAAATGTCCAGCAGCCTCCCCACTACTGAAATGTCCAGCAGCCTCCCCACTACTAAAATGTCCTGCAGCCTCCCCAACTCCTGAAATATCCAGCAGCCTCCACCACTACTGAAATGTCCAGCATCCTCCCCAACTACTGAAATGCCCAGCAGCCTCCCCCAACTACTGAAATGCCCAGCAGCTCCCCAACTACTGAAATGCCCAGCAGCCTCCCCCACTACGGAGATGCCCAGCAGCTCCCCCCACTACGGAGATGCCCAGCAGCTTCCCCACTACTGAAATGTCCAGCAGCCTCCCCCCACACCCCAAAGTATGTTTCCAACCCCCATGCTTCACAGTTGGGACTGTGTTCTTTATGTTGTTCTCATACTTCTTCTTCCTGACCACATGACCTTCTCCCACAGGATCACCCAGATGACAGTTTAGGGTGCTACTAGCGGTAATCTATGAACTAAAGAAAAAAAGGAGATCTCTAAGGCAACACAGTAGAGATCTCCTTTATTCCTTTTTCCCTTAGTCCATACTAAAAGTATGGTTTTACTTTAAGAAATTTACCATAAGGAGAGCACTACAGCAACCCCCTTCCCGGGAGCACTACAGCAACCCCCTTCCCGGGAGCAATTATCTTCCCCTCTGGATCCGATAAACTCAATAATCTGCCCGTTGTTGGGGCTTAGTTCCCCCAAACACTATATAAACCCATTGAGCGCCACTTATCATATTCATTTTTTCTTGCTATATCTCATGGTTTACCGGTGATCTATGAGACTATCCGGACCTTGCTCAGAATTCTAGAAGTGTGTGGTGACGCTCACCAATGCATTATGGGAGGATGAAAGGATTTGGTGTTGCATGATATCACCATTTTCACGCATTCTCAGATTTGTCCTTATCCCACGAGGCAAGACCTTACATGGAGCCCCAGACCGGGGAGGACTGAAAGTCATCTTGCGTTTTTACCATTCCCTAATATTTGCACCAACAGTTCCTGCCTTCTCACCAAGCTGCTGCCTATAGTCCTGTAGCCCAACCGAGCCTGGTGTCCCTGATGTCCCTGGTGTCCCTGGTGTCCTGAGGCAACTCGTTGGTCTTGGCCATGGTGAACAGGTTGGAGAGTGGACAGATGTCTTTTATAGAGGTAACAAGTCTAAACAGGCGCAGTTAGTTCAGCTAATGAGAGTGGATTAGGAGGAGCTACAGGTAATAAGTGCAGGGTAGGAGGAGCTACAGGTAATGAGTGCAGGGTAGGAGGAGCTACAGGTAATGAGTGTGGCATAGGAGGAGCTACAGGTAATGAGTACAGGGTAGGAGGGGCTACAGGTAATGAGTACAAGGTAGGAGGAGCTACAGGTAATGAGTGTGGAGTAGGAGGAGCTAGAGGTAATGACTACAGGGTAGGATGAGCTACAGGTAATCAGTACAGGGTAGGAGGGGCTACAGGTAATCAGTACAGAGTAGGATGAGCTACAGGTAATGAGTGCAGGGTAGGAGGGGCTACAGGTAATGAGTACAAGGTAGGAGGGGCTACAGGTAATCAGTACAGAGTAGGATGAGCTACAGGTAATGAGTGCAGGGTAGGAGGGGCTACAGGTAATCAGTACAGGGTAGGAGGGGCTACAGATAATGAGTACAGGGTAGGAGGGGCTACAGGTAATGAGTGCAGGGTAGGAGGGGCTACAGGGTAGGAGGGGCTACAGGTAATGAGTGCAGGGTAGGAGGGGCTACAGGTAATGAGTGCAGGGTAGGAGGGGCTACAGGTAATCAGTACAGGGTAGAAGGGGGTACAGGTAATGAGTGCAGGGTAGGAGGGGCTACAGGTAATGAGTGCAGGGTAGGAGGGGCTAGTGACCAGCGCCTGAGCTCTCTGCTGTCCCTGCTGTGACCTGCGCCTGAGCTCTCTGCTGTCCCTGCTGTGACCAGCGCCTGAGCTCTCTGCTGTCCCTGCTGTGACCAGCGCCTGAGCTCTCTGCTGTCCCTGCTGTGACCAGCGCCTGAGGCAGGCTATTCCACAGATTTACCGTTCTCATAGTAAAGAAGCCCTATCACCTCTGGTGATTAAACCTTGTTTTCTCCAGACGGAGACAGTGCCCCCTCATTTTTTATTTGATTTTTATGAGCAGGGAGCTATAAATTACAGTTTAAATTGCCATGTTGGCACTTTTGATAAATACCTCGGTTGTAGATGTAGTTTGGGCTCTCTGAAAGGTTCCCCATCACTGCACGAGAGGGCCTACAAATACAGTAAAAAAAAATTTTTTTAAAACGAAACAAAAAAAATTCAAATAACCCCTCCCCTCCCCCTAGAAATGAAATAAAAATAACCAAAAAAACTTATGTGACATCATAAAAGTCCTGATCTATCAAAATATAAAAATGGGTGAACCCTGTCATGGAAAATAGCCCCCAAATGTCTGAATCAACGCCTATTTGGTCATTTTGCAAGTCACAAGAATTGGGATAAAAATGTATCAAAAGGTCAAACAGTCCCCAAAATGCTAACAATAAAAACATCAGCTTGTGCCTCAAAAAATGAACCGTCACCTGGTCCGTGTACGAGTTGACACAAAGAGACAGTAAAGTTCAGGAGTCAGTTTTTAAGTGCACCATAAAAAGAAGCGCCATCGCGAAAACGGCACGAATGCAATTACTTGTCGATTTCACTGCATTTGGAATTATTTTCCTGCTTCCCAGTACACGGTCGGGAATATTACATACTGTCACTAGGAAGGATGAGAAGAAAACAAGTCCTCACACAGCTCTGTACACAGAAAAATAAAAAGTTATGGATTTTTAAAGGGGGGCTCAAAAATGGAAACATCTGTCTAAAACGGCCTAGACGACTGGAAGGGGTTAAGAGGAAATCTCCCACTTATTTGGGTGTATTTGGAATTTTATCTCTAGCCCCCACCATTCCCAAGCAATTCACATCTTTATTTTCAGATCTTTACTGTCAGATGGGTGGAGCCAGACTTTGTCTCCAGCGCGGACACTCATCCAACAGTAAAGGGACCCGTTTACATAGATTCAATGGAACTTCAGTAGAAAATATGCTATATTTACGATACAGCGCTGTTAGGCCCCTTCCACACTAGCGTTTTTCACAGTGCGAGTTCTGCGCATGCTTTTGCGCGACACCACCCCCCAGCCACCGAACCCCCAAACACGAACCTAACTTAGCTTGCAACTCTGTCTCATTGTTGCGCATGGGCCCTTTCCTCATTTGCGTTTGTTTTTCACACGCGTGCTTGCGTTTGCTTTTGACACGCTCACAATTCGCAGCAATGCTCTGACTTTTGCGCGTTTCACGCACTTTTTCCATTTCCCCCGCCCCATTCAAGTCTAGGAGAACAATCAAAAATGCATGCACTCGCAAGCATGCAGTGCAATGCGAGTGCAATGCTTTTTAAAATGGATGGTGTTGTCTAGTGACATGAATAAGAGTATTTCCCCTGCTCGAGATCGAGCATTTAATTAAAAAACACAGTGAAGAACAGTGAGGATAGCATAAAAACCGTGAACACAGTGCAGAATGAATTCAGATGTTTTGCAACATCTGCTTACTTGTCGGTAGATCCGCCTGCCAGGTAGATACCGTGTGCTAACAAAAAGTATTGAAGAACAATTCAATATGTGTGGTAAAGACATATAATAGAGTGTTCCATACATCTGGCGAATGTGTTCTTCACGCTATATATATTGTTCTTCACATCTATTTTGTGTCGCACCGTTCGCTCGTATCTCCCGACAAGAACACATGTGCCGGGACATCTTTAAATCTTTCTCACTGTGTTCTTTACTGGTTTTTCTCTTAAATGATCTGTGTTCACTGTTTTTATTCATTCTTATTCCTTCACTGTTCTTCATCTCTCTAACTTGTCGGAGATAATTCCCCGGAACAGGAAAATAGATTGCAGTTGTTTTGCATACTCGCTAACTTATCAGAAGACATTCTTTTTTCAATTAATAAAACATTTTATTCCCGAACCATGGTCCCTTTGAAAAAGTCCCCTTGCACTTAAAACGCGCCGTGAAAAACGCACCGAAAACGCAAAAAAAGCCGCGACAACCCTCGCGTGAAAAAACTCAAAAACGCTAATGACTCCAAGGAAAAATGGAACAAAAACGCAGCCAAAACGTCAGTTTTTTCACGCATTTCACCCTTACGTGAAAAGGCAAACGCTGTCGTCAGAAGGGCACTTATACTTCCTGTTTACTATTACCATTGCCGTGTATTGGAAGCAGGAAAAAAATTCAAAGTGCTAGGTGTAAACTTGCGTGAAAAAACGCATATTGCGCACCGTTTTCAATTGTAGTGGCTCTGGATTTTCGGTTTTTCCTGTGCCCCCACAGGTCTACTGCTTTATTCTTTGGTCGGTGCTGGATCATTGGATACAACAAAATTTGTAATCGGTTTTAGAAATCTTTTTCATACATTTACAAAAAATTAAACCCTCCTGTACAAATTTTTTTTTTTTAATATTGGCCATCTTGTGTGCGCTAAAACTTTTTCAATCCTCACTTTGATATGCAACGGTAGCTGTTGAAGAAATGGTGTCATTTTTATTTGCGACTTTTGATGCACGGTTTTCAAATGCTATAACCATTTTTTAGGACTGTGCGAGCTTTTTGATCCTTTTTCAAAATCATTTTTGACTTTGGTTGCTATTTTCTCCTTATGGAGTTAACACGCATGAAAACACTCATTGGAGGCGATTTACTTACCCGGTCCGTTAGCGATCTCAGCGGCGCGTTCTCGCGCTTCGGTCCGTTCCGGGATGTATTAGTTATGTTTCTCCCACCGTCCACCAGTGGAAAGCTCGAACGCGCTGGAGTTCACAACCCGTGCTCGGGCTGAGTTAAGGTTACATCGCGGCCCAAGCGACAACACTTTCTTTTTTTTAATGCGGGCGGTTTTACCCGAATCCGTCGGGTTTTGTTTCGCATCGGTGCCACGCCCCCCGATTTCCGTCGCCGTGCCATTGTCCGGCGCCGATAGCGCCACAATCCAGATCGCGTGCGCCAAAATCACCCGGGGCACTTCAGGGAAAATCAGGCGCAAACAGGAAATATTACGGGTAACACGTCAGGGAAAACGCTAATCGGGGGGGCCCTTAGTAAATGACCCCATTGTGTGGTGATAGGGATCGGTACAGGTGTGATACCTGACCTGTTTATGACTGTTTTATGATCTTTTACTGTTTATTTAATTTTATACTGACTTCAGGGAAACTGGGTTTAATAGAATTTTTACGGTTTTTTTATATTATTTATTTATTTTTTTTAACTTTTTTTTTTTTTAACTTTTTTGATTTATTGTTTTACTATTCTATCATAATTCACACATTTATACATCCCTATAGGTATTTATAACATTTATAACACCGAGTGTTGTCCTGCTTGCCTCACGACATACCATATTCTTAACAATTACTCGACATACTACATGGTGCACGGGGGCAGGTCGTGATGGGGTTACAATGCATCATTATTATTCATTACAATGTGGCGAATCGGACAATCGTAAATGACTAGCTTTTAGAGAGCATGACCGGCACAACCGGGCTGGTCTTGCAAACCGAATCCCACGCCACCCACAATGATGTTGACTACGGGGAGGGAACATCCTCCACCTTCTTGAAGTCTGCTGGCATAAGGCTTTGCCGGTCGTGACAGCTGGTACGAAGTTTACACGCCTCGACTCGGTGCTAGCACCATTCGTTGGTGTTACCAGTAAGTGGTTTGCTGCAATATACTGCAAACAATCTATGCCGTCTATGGTACAGGGCTCACGGGTGGGCTGTTAGAAAGGGGTTAATTTCTTTAACTGTCCAGAGGCGGTGGATCTTGGCAGGAGCTACTGCCTGCTCCTACCCATATGACTGTTTAGATTTGAAAATATGACATAATTGCTCAGAACTAGGGGAGGGCTAGTGAGAAAACCGTCTGGACATTATAGCTATGAGTCAAAGAAAACTAAGTACCAATATTGTAAAAAAGCTATATAATATTGATATAATGTCGGGCTGTAGTCCGTCACTCCTTTGCCGACTCTCTGGCGTTTTTTTCCTCTCACATTATTATGTGCTGCAACAGAGAATGATTGGTGGTGCCTAACAGGCATAATAAATCAATTGCTGCAACCACTGCCCCCAGCTGCTGTTATGTAGTCATATACCAGATCAGTCTTGATTAGTCCTGTTGGACATTCCTGGAAAAGCTCGTGTGTATGTGTTTCCCAAGGTCTGAATTTTTTATTTTTGGAGCAAAACCATCAGATCAGGGATTAACCAAGATATTTTCACACATCAGTGTAACTTTCATCATTCTCATTGTATGTTTGGCTTCAATGGCTGTATGCAGAGTGCTCTCTGTGCACCCTATGGCGAGTTATGCAGAGTGCCTCTGTGCACCCTATGGTGGTATGCAAAGTGCTTTGTGCACCATATAGCGTATGCAAAGTGCTCTGTGCACAATATTGCGCTATGGGAGATTTGATAGTTCAACATATGAAAGCAGAGCGCTCTGTGCACCATATGGCAGTAGCATAGTCTCTGTGCACACTAGGCGGTATCAGAGTGCTTTGTGCACCATATTGCGGTATGCCATAAGTGCTGTAGCACCATATGGGTTATGGAGAGTGCTCTGTGCACCATTCAAGTCGGTATGCAAGTAACAGTTCACCATAATGGCAGTCTGCAGAGGGCTCGTGTGCATCAAATGGCGGTATGCAGAAGCGCTCTGTGCACCATATGGTGGTATGCAAGTGCTCTGTGCACCATATGGCCAGTATGCAGAGCGCTCTGTGAACCATATGGCGGTATGGAGAGATATTAGATATTGACCTCCATTGAGCTGATTGTGTTATGTTATTCATGATTGGTATAACTAGAGCTAAGCATAAGATGTACCGGTAATGAGCGTAACTAGTGCAGCAAATATAGACCGGTCTTTCCTGCCCTGACCTCAGAAATGGGAATTGAAAGGCTCACATAGTATTAGGATTTGGCGCGCGGCCCGGTGAGATTCAGGAGGATGACAATAATATCATCATTCCCTAGTAATCCCAGGCACATAAACACTACACTGAACTGATCCGCAGAATAAGACACCAGTCATAATAGAACAAATCCCGACAAATCCTCCCAAATCCAATCACCGTGCTGCTTTTGGAGATTAGTAGACATGGTATGTGCAGCTGACACTGCAATAGGTCGCTGCCACGAAGAGTCAGGTCCTTCTGTAACAAATGTTATGAGATTGTTTAATTTACAAGGTCGATACAACTGGAACACGCACCCATGGTCTCCAGGAGACCAGATGTGACCTCATTTTTTGCGCATGTCCTATAGTCCACGGGCAAGGCCCAACCTACCAGCGCCACAGTATCCCAGCACTAATGGAGGTAGTGACCCGTGTTCTCTTTTCACTGTTTACAGGTCGGCATTAGGGTTCAGCCCCACGACCTCCACGTATTGCCCGATTGGCGCTCCTGGCTATTTTACCCTGGCCATGATTGGCCACCCCTGGCTAGTAGCAGGGGTGTCAATTGGCAGGATCGGCCAATATGTCCAGATTGTGCGGCCGAACAACTGAAACTACGGGTCGGCTTATCTTCATCCAGAACTATTTTTTGTTACAGCTGTCTTTTCCTGGCTGAATTGGAGGCTAGCTTCCTCATGAGTGCACCAATCCTCCATCTAAGGGACCCTCTGTATTTACCCTCATTGTGGCAAGTAGAGTATTAGCCGGGGGGGAATAGTCCCACCAGACCTGCAATCTCCACTTTGACCACTTGGCCTTAAATCTTCATGCACTTCCTGTCTGTGGAGATCACTTCTCACTTTCTCTCATTATTATCATCATTCAAGTTTTTGGACTTCCTACTTGGCTATGTCACCTACTTCCCTCTTCCTCCCCTCCTCCTCACAGAGAGCATGGCCCACATACTTCTCACTTCCCCTGTAACAATCACTAGGTCATCTTCTTGTCTTCTGCAGAGTAACCTATCTGATGTCCCCTAAGTAAGAGTAGATTGTTTGCGTTGTATATTCCGTAGTTTATGACATTTTTATTCTCCCAAAATTTTCTTAACTAACGTTATATACATTTGTTACTTTGCTTTCCAGGGATGGGGGTTGATTGGTAGTAGAAGAAGCTAGTCGTGAGACGTGTCCTTGGAATAAGGATGAACGTTCTACTCTGACTCCTCCTTGCGTCATTTTCTACAAGCCCTCACATCCTCCATAGTAAGTCGGGGCCAAAGTGAGGCGGGCCAGAAAACTTTTCTTATAATTTTTTCGTGCCCTCTACCATACCATTTGTTTTCTTTCTTCCTCGTTACAATACTCCCAATGTTGACCCCCCAGGTTTTTTGCCATTTGGCTGGCCTAACTACCCATAATGCTCATAACGATAAATCATTAACAATTCTTTACAATTTTGGTGCCACCACACAGTAAATACCACTAACAATCACCGCACAGTAATATGGCAACCACACTAATATGGCAACCACACATTCACTGTAGTACCACAAAGTAATACGGCACCACACAGTATCGGCACTCACACAGTAAATGCTAGTACCACACAGTAATAGGCACCACACAGTAATATGGCACCACGCAGTAATATGGCACCACACAGTATATGGCACCACACATTAATACGGCACCACTCAGTAATATGGCACCACACAGTAATATGGCACCACACAGTAATATGCACACACCACAGTAATCACCCACACATTAAGATGGCAACCCGCAGTAATATGCGTGCACACGCGGATATATGGCACCACACAGTAAATATGGCACCACAACAGTAATAATGGCACCGCACAGTAATACGCACCACACGTAATACGGTACCACACAGTAATACGGCACCCACACATGTAATATGGCAGAGCCACTACAGTAATATGGCACCACACAGTATATGGCACCACACAGTGCATTATGGCACCGCAGACAGAATGTAATATGGCACAATTAAACTGGCAACGTAATATGAGCACCGCACCGTAATATGGCACCAACACAGTATATGGCACACCATAATATGGCACCACACGGTAATATGGCACCGCACAGTAATCCGGCGACCCACTATACAGTAATCATCGGTACCACACAGTAATCCGGCCACCACACAGTAATATGGCAATCCACACAGTCATTGCACCTACACACTTAATAGGCACCACACAGGAATATGGCACCGTCACTAGTACTAACATGGCCCACACAGTATATGGCACCAGTACAGTAATTATGGCACCGATGCACTATTAAATATGGTCAACCACACAGTAAAATGGACCACACCGTAATATGGCACCACACAGTAATATGGTCAACCACACAGTAATATGTGACGGCACACACGAAATGGCTAGCCACACAGTAACTATGGCACCACACAGTAATATAGTACGCCACACAGTCAGATGTTTGGGCAAGACCATGGCTTACTCTACATGAACGTAATATTGCACCCCATGCACCACACAGTAATATGGCACCCACACAGTAATAGGCCCTACATCGCCATAAATATGGCACCACCCAGTAATAATGGCACGACAACACCGTAATATGGCACGGCATCCCACACAGTAATCTTGCGCACTCACACATACATCATGGCACCCCTCACAGTAATATGGCACCGGGCACAGTAATATGGCACCAACAGTAATATGGCACCACATCAGTCAATATGGACCGCACAGTCTATGGTCAACCACACGTAATAGATGGCACCCGCACAGTAATAGTGCACCATGGCACAGTAATATGGCAACCACACGTCAATATCGGCAACCAACACGCGATATGGCACCACAACCAGTAATTAATGGCACCGCACCAAATATGGCACCACACATAATATGGCACCACACGTAATATGGCACCACAACAGTAATATGCACCCCCACAGTAATATGGCACCCCAGTAATTGGCACCGCACAGTAATATGGCCCCACACAGTAATATGGACCACACATTAATAGCGCCACCACCAGTAATACGGCAACCACACAGTAATGTGGCAACCACACAGTAATATGATGGCAACCACACGTAATACGGCACCACACAGTAATATGGCACCACACAGTCAATACGGCACCACACATTCATATGGCACCCACACAGTAATAATGGCACCCACAACAGAATCTATTAACCACACAGTAAATGGCCCCCACAGTACTATATGGCACCACACATTAATATGTCACCGCAACAGTAATATGGCCCCAACACAGTAATAGGGCACCGCACCGACTCATATGGTACACACAGTAATATGGCACCACACAGTCATATGGCACCACACAGTAATGGCACCACACAGTAAATATTGCACGCACCGTAAAAAAATATGGCACCACACAGTATATAGTACCGCACATTCATTTGCACCCACACAGTATATTTCACCACATCAGTAAATAGTACCACACGTAATATGGCACAACACAGAATATAGTACCACACAGATAAAAACAAGTACTGGCACCAACACACAGTAATACGTCTAACCACACATGTATAGGCACCAACAGTAATTCGGCAACCACACAGTCATAGGGCAAACAACACAGTAATATGTCACCACACAGTAATATAGTAACCCCCATAACCGTAGTTATGGCACCACCAGTAAATATGGCACCACCGATATTGCACCGCAAGTAATATGGCACCACACAGTAATATGGCACCCGCACATCATATGGTAACCCAGTAATAATATTGCACCACACAACAGTCCTAGGCACCACACCGTAAATATGGCACCATAACACAGTATGATGGCACGCACAGTAATATGGCAACCACACCGTTAATATAGTACCCACCATCATATGGCATCCACACAGTAAATATGGCACCACAACACAGTATATGCACCACACAGTAATCTGGCACCGCACAGTAAGATGGCACCGCACATAATTACGGCACCACGCAGTAATACGGCCACCACACAGTATAGGCAACCACACAGTAATATGGACACCGCACCGTCTATGGGCACCCACAGTCATATGGCACCACACGTAATATGCAACCAGCAACAGTAATACGGCACCACACAATCTATGGGTACCACACAGAATGCACACCAGTCCTATGGCAACCACTACCAGTCTAATGGCCCCACAGCAGTAATATGGCAGGCACCGCACAGTAATCCGGCACCACACAATCACAATGGTACCTGACAACAATAAAATATGGCACCACACAGTCATATGGCACACCAGTCATATGGCACCCACACAGTAATACAAGCACACACGTCGGTATATGGCACCTACGCGTAATATTGCACCCGACGCAGATAATTGAGCACCACACATCATAGGTACCTTTACAACCAAACTCAGTCATCTTGTCCCACACCCAACACATTAATAATACTGCACCACTACAGTAATATGGCACCACCACAGTAAGATGGCAAACACACACAGTATCATAGGTAACACACAGTCATTATCTCCACCACCAGTAACTATGCGCCCCCGCATTGCATAGGGACCCACACAGTACTACGGCCCACACGTAATATGGGCACCACACAGTATATTGCCCGACGCAGTCATATGGTAACACACAGTAATATGGCACCACGCAGTAATACGGCACCACACAGTAATATGGCACCACACAGTAATATGGTACACACAGTAATATGGCACCTACACAGTAATATGGCACCACACAGTCATATGGTAACCACAGTACTATGGCACCACACAGTAATATGGCACCACACAGTAATATGGCACCACACAGTAATACGGCACCACACAGTAATATGGCACTCTCACACGTAATATTTGGTAAACACACAGTATATGGCAATCACCACACAGTACTAGGCCCAACGGCAGTAACTAGGTGCACCACACATTCCATATGTACCACACAGTAAAATGGCACCACACGTAATAGGCACACACAGTACTATGGTACCTCACACAGATTACAAGACAGCACCAACAGTAATGTAGTACCACCACAGTATATTTGAACTCCCGTAATATGGCACCACACATTAGTTGTAACACACAGTAATATGGCACACACAGTAAATATGGCACACACAGTAATATGGCACCCACGCCGTCTAGATTTAACACACAGTAATATGGCATCACGCAGTTCTGTTGTGCCCCTTGTGTGGCCTGTAAGGCTACAAACCTTCTTTTTCCCATGTAAAAAAAGGCTCCCTGCTCTACCTTGGATGTGGTTGGCTGTACAGGTGTGACCAAAACCACCAATAAATCTCATCATTTCAAGGGGCCAGTTGGTCCACAAAAATGATGGCTCCCTGCTCTACCTGGGACGTGGTTGGATGCCCCGTTATGACCAAAACCACCAATGGATCCCATAATGTCAAGGTGCCTGCTGGTCCTTATTTTGTCACTAGACTGCACATCACTAGTCTTGTACTGACAATCTCATATCACATCCTATGCTCCATTTCTCAGACATTTCATCAGGTTCCAGCCACGCGTACCATCAGCATCCGCCACCACACGATTGCCAGTATCTCAGAAATGAAGAGTCCGTACACTTCTTCTCTAACTACTGGTATACACACATTGCGGGACTAAGGGCCATGCCAACAAGCCCATCGGAAAGTGTTATTAGAATATCATACCCAAGGGGCTTTAATAATGGAGAAAAATATGATAGAATATGGAGTGAGAGAGTGTTGCCACAAGAAGTCATGGGCCTGTAGTCTACAACAGCTTTTGAGCAGGTCCTGCACTTGCATTTTGACGGGAGCGTTGATGGAGACACCCTATATCCATAGACCCAATAAAGGCTTTTAGATGTCATGGTGGGGGGGATCAAAAAGGTGGACCACTTCTCCAAGAATGGTTTCAGTTGTGGTCTAATAAACTCATCCTTGTATTACAAGCATGGTCATTCATCTTACTGACCACCATGTGATGGTCCATGGCTTTTCCAAACATCGTAATGAGCAGAGCCAAAACATAATTTTTGGGTTCCCGAAAACCAGACTTCACATTGATGTTTAGGTTCATCCTGATGGGCTGGTTGATGGGCACCGTGTGTAGCACCCTTACTCCTCGTGGCAATCCAAGGAAAAGTGGTGGCACTCATATGGCACCGGCATTTAACTGGGTTGACACTCGCGATGGGCGCTGATGTTAGCGGGCGTACCTGAACCGAGGTTAAGCCGAACACAACTGTTACCACTTATCCCTAAAGGTATCCTGTTTGTAGAAGTACCAGGATTGAGATCCAAGATGATCAGTGTCCAATGAAAAGGACAACCCCTTTAAGGATTATTGTAGCTAATGGAAGGGTTGAAGGCCCAAAGTTTTCTGTGGTATCTGCCGGACTCGTAATTGTTTGTCCTATTTTTGGAATGATGTTTATTACTAACCTTTGGACATCTTTCTATTGTGCACAGAGAAGAGATTTGTTGCTGCGTTATACGATTATACTCCTCTAAATAATGGAGACCTGGAGCTACAGAAAGGAGAGAAGCTCCAGCTCCTGGCAGAGTAAGTGCCAACATGTTTACCCTCATAGTGAAGATTTTCTATTCCCTTACACCAACTCATTGCTTTCTGTAATAGGGGCCACACCAGGGGTGTAACTTCAGCAGCCATAGTGGTTGCTATGGAGCTTACAGTATCATGGGGCCCAGCATCTGACCTGACATACTGAAGTATGGAGGATGTGCACCATAATATGTATATAACAGTGCACATCTTTCACTCTCCTCTCTAATTCCTGTTGTCTACTTTCCCCATGTGGTCAACAGCAACTGGAACAGATGTGTGTGAGTGTATAAATGTATATATCAGTGCGAATCAAGGCAGAAATGCGATGAAACTGGCCTGGGGGGAGGGCCGGGCTCATTACTAGCCCCCAAAATTCCACCTCCCATCATCCAGCAGGAGGCGCCGCCCGAGGTGAAAATTGTCCCATGGGTTGTGTGCCTCTAGTAGTGTGCCTTATTCAGATGTCTGCTATGGGGCCCTGCCTCTCCTAGTTACGCCCCTGGGCCACACATCTGGTTCAGGTGTAGTTTGGATTTTTTCTCTAGTCCCCACTACAGTTAAATTTTTTGGTCTTTGCTGTCCGATGGGCGGAGCCAGGCTGTGAGCTTTAGCCCAGGACCGCCTACTTTTCAGCATTATGTAAAATTATCGGGTACAATATATTGAATAGCATAACTATACTTATTATGCTTACTACTGTCATATGGGTGGAGCAGACAACCTGGCTCCTCCCATCTGACAGTAGAAAAGTGAAAATAATCACAATTAGTACTTGGGAACAGTGGAAGATAGGGAGAAAATTCAAAATATATCATTAACAGTGGAACAATGTATTTTAATGAATGTGCGCAGTTCGGGTTGGTTAAATTGATATAAGGTCCTCGTTAACCCCTTCCCACAGATGCCATTTATTCCTCTTTGCATTTCCATCTTTTGCTCCCTCATTTATCTACATTTTACTTCACTTTTGTAGCTGCTTCCTCTAATACTCACTGCAGGCCGAGACATCAGAGAAGTGACCGAACCTCTCTGTGCGTATCCCTTATGTTCTCCGAGGGGGTTAAAGGGAACCTGTCATCGCTGTTTGAAAAAAATGAGCATTAGTCCTGTTCCCATAGATCATTATGGCCTAAGGGCACCTTATTTTTAACTAAGTTGATTGATGGTCACAAGTGGAGAAAATTAACTTTGATTCCCTATAAGCCGCTGTCATGCGCAGTGAGCGTCCAAGCGATCCGCGCCCTCCGCCGCCTCACTGCGATGCGGAAGGGGAAAAAGCCGCTCATTCGCAGTGATGCATCAGAGGGTGCAGACCGCTCAGGCGCTCATTGCGCATGACAGCGGCAAGCGGTTTAAACGCATGCGCAAGATTTCGTTGAGACGGCCAAGTGACATATTGGAAAGGGCGTCTGCTAGACTCAAGCGTGAGTATGCGCCCAGTCCGACTCGCTGGATTCTCTGGTTACCAGGCAGAGAATCAAAGTTCATTCTCTCCACTTGTGACCATCGATCAACTTAGTTAATAAGGTGCCCTTAGGCATATATAAGGCTAATTTTTTTCAAACAGCGGTGACAGGTTCCCTTTAAAAACACCGATATAAAACTGACCAAAACACAGCATAAATTAGAACACATAGAAATACACTGAGATGTCAGGAGGCTTCTCGGACTGGTTCCTCTGCTCAATGGAGAAGCCGCCTGTAGCCGGCAGTGAGTGTCAGGAGTGGCATCTGCACAAGATTTGTTATTTAATGTTTCAGAGGTTTATTTCTGATTATGTTGATGGAATATTTAGGACACTTAAAGGTAAAATAAATACATTGTCTGAAATCTAATCATTTCTGCCCAGTTCTGGTGGAGACTGGTGGTTGGCGAAGTCTGAACGCACTGGCACAGAAGGCTACATCCCCAGTAACTTTGTCACCCCTGTGCACAGCCTGGAATTGGAAAAGTGAGTAAAATGGGAATTTATTTAAAAAAATTTTTGCATTTTTTTTGCATTTACAGCATTATCTAATTATTACTTTTTAAAAAAATGTAATTTTTTTTTTTAATAACATAATTTGGCATTACATGTCCTGTATATTGTGAGTGGAGTGGAATATTATTGAGGCTTTAAGAAATTCGCACTATTTAAATGTGAAATTCATTGACAGATGTTGAATTCTTTACAATATCAAATTAAAATATGATATTAGGAGCGTATGGAAAGACGTAGCTTTCAGCAGGAGGGAGCAGGATGGAAGGACGTAGCTTTCAGCAGGAGGGAGCAGGATGGAAGGACGTAGCTTTCATCAGGAGGGAGCAGGATGGAAAGACGTAGCTTTCAGCAGGAGGGGAGCAGGATGGAAGGACGTAGCTTTCAGCAGGAGGGAGCAGGATGGAAGGACGTAGCTTTCAGCAGGAGGGAGCAGGATGGAAAGACGTAGCTTTCAGCAGGAGGGAGCAGGATGGAAAGACGTAGCTTTCAGCAGGAGGGAGCAGGATGGAATGACGTAGCTCTCAGCAGGAGGGGAGCATGATGGAGGGTTGTAGCTTTCAGCAGGAGGGAGCAGGATGGAATGACGTAGCTTTCAGCAGGAGGGAGCAGGATGGAATGACGTAGCTTTCAGCAGGGGGGGTTGTCTAAAGGGTTAACCCTTCAATGATCTACACGGGAACGAATAACTAATATTTTTATATCGTCAAGGTTCTTCTTTAATAATATCACACGGAAAGATGCGGAGAGACAACTCCTGGCTCCAGATAACATCCCCGGGACCTTCCTTATCCGGGAGAGTGAAACCAGCCTGGGTAGGGACACAGATATTATTTAGAAAAGCCAAAAATTTGTATGCGAGAAAATTGTATTATTTTTAGTGCTTAGTAGAAATATATATGTGTCATTTTTATATCTTAGATACTATACAGAAAAAAAGATTCTTGACCTTTTCTGCAATATTTGGAATATTTCATTCTTTTAAATTTCCTGTAAAATAATGTCACTTTATTCTTCAGGTTATTACAGTCGTGGCCTGAAGAGGGCGGGGAAAGAGTCATTTTATGCTAAATCATATTGCACTTTTTTACTTACCGTATTTTTCGGACTATAAGGCGCACAAAAAATCCTTTGATTTTCTCAGAAATCAATGGTGCGCCTTATAGTCCAGTGTGCCTTATATATAAACCGTACTTACAGACAACAGCTGCACTGAACTGTGCACAGGTCTGCCACCTGCTGGTCATTCATCCTTATAATCAGGTGCGCCTTATATATGAACCTAGATGTTTTAGCAGGCATTTATTGATGGTGCACCTAATAATCCGGTGTGCCTTATAGTCCGAAAAATACTCTTCTAATATAAAAGACCATATAATACCTTTCTTTATTATTATCATTATTATTATTACATTTTTCTTGTATTTTAATCTATTTTTGTTAACGATTGGATTGCATTGGATATGTACTATATGAGATGATATAATGCCTGACTCTTGGTGAAGGGGGGGTCTATCTATCTATCTATCTATCTATCTATCTATCTATCTATCTATCTCATATCTATCTATCTATCTCATATCTATCTATCTATCTATCTAAAGTCTGAAGAAAGCGGGCAGCACTCCAATGTGGATAAAAATGCAAAAGTGACTTTATTCCATGGTGAGTAACAATAACAGCGCCCTGTAAGAGCCTTTCTTAGGCTTGAGTGCTGCCCGCTTTCTTCAGACTTTAACTAGAGGACTTGTGGCCCAGTCCAGGGATGCTTGCACCCATTTATTCAAAATAAGGGGCCACATGTATCACTCGTTTTTTCTGTTGTTTTTGCGCCTTTTCATTCAGGCGCACCGTTTTTGCGCCATTTTTGCGACTAAATGCCAAACTAGCTGCGCAGCTAAAATAACCAGCTTTCCCTCATCTACCTTACCAATCCAGATGTTTTGCTGCGCCTAATGATATTCATCACTTGCAACGTTTACATTTAGGCGCAAAAACGGGCGCAAAAACACTCCAGCCCGAAGGTGGCGTTATCCCCTTTGCAGAAGAGCTCATTTCTAGCAGCAGAGCTCAGCCAGACACTAGAACATATAATAGATACATTAGATACACTGCAGACACTGGAACATATAATAGATACATTAGATACACTGCAGACACTGGAACATATGACACTAGTACATATAATAGATACATTAGATACATTACAGACACTAGAACATATAATAGATACATTAGATACTCTGCAGACACTAGAACATATAATAGATACATTAGATACACTGCAGACACTAGTACATATAATAGATACATGAGATACTCTGCAGACACTAGTACATATAATAGTGTCCTATCTGCAGGCAGCATGTTATAGAGCAGGAGCAGCTGAGAAGATTGTACATAGTGTCCTATCTGCAGGCAGCATGTCATAGAGCAGGAGGAGCTGAGCAGGTTCTACATAGTGTCCTATCTGCAGGTAGCATGTTATAATATTACGTTTCGCTGTCGCCAGGCACCTACTCGCTATCTGTCCGTGACAAGGACCCATCCAGAGGAGACCTCATCAAACACTATAAGATCCGGATGCTGGACAATGGCGGATACTACATCTCCCCGGCACTCACCTTCTCCTCACTACAGGAACTCATTAAACATTATTCCAGTAAGTGGATACAATAATTAAGCTTCATGTGTGGTTATACTTAAAGGGGTTTTCCACACTGAATATATTGATAACATATCCATAGAATAGGTCCTTAAGTATCAATTGGTGGGGGATCAAAATCCCAGCACCCCCCATGGATCAGATGATGAACAGAGAATGGAACAGGAAGAAGATGGCGCCGTTCTCTGTGTAGTGTTCAAACCTG